>CANYBF010597400.1:0-41891 GCA_948192965.1 Dalechampia spathulata
TCGGGTTTAATTTCTCGGTTCATTTTAATCACTCATTCGAGCTGGTAAAAATGGATCGGGTGCGACTCAATAGCACTTCTCGACGCGATCTCTCTAGGTCCTGCAGGTTAACCATGGTTTCAGTCACTCGGGAGCAAGCACTAAGGCATCTAACGCCGAACAGCGTGCAGTACTCCCACATCCGGGATGTGCTACTCCTCACACAATCATTTTGCTTCATTGAAAATGATTTTAACGAACAAAAGAGAATTGAAAGTTGATCATCAAATTATGGTTTGTATCTCTTTTGCACATGGGTAACCAACTTTGTAAAAAAGATCATAATAAAAAAATGCAAGAAATAGGAAGGTAAAATTAATTCAAATACAAATAAACTTACAATTATATTATAAGAAATTAGATTAGATTCAGTTCTTTTGAAAAATAATAGATTGATAAAAATAGAACAATTTTCTATTAAAGTTGTTTCTTCTCCTTAAATCAAAAATCTAAAAGATTCAAAATAGCAATTTTAAATTCATTTTTCTTTTGTCTCATTCTATTATTTTTTAATTACTTACCTTTTTATCCATATATATATATTTCTTAATTAATTTCTTCCTTTTATTTTACAAAGGTCATCAAAAGTATATAAAAAACATTGTCCATAACAAAAATGAGAGATTTCAAACGATGAAATGGTAAGTACAAGGAATCTATGAAAAAAATTACAAGTTTAATTATGTATATGTATTTAATAAGTTTGAATTTCAAATTACTTGTATGATTAGAAATGAAAAAACTTAAACATGGTGGAAATTTTGAAAAGATGCAGCTGCATACTTACAGGTTAATATCTTGATACCCAATTATTTATCTTGATGCAGACCAAATTTATTTGGATGACTAATAATTATTTAATTTTGAATTTATTTTATTTTATATTATAATTTTGTGTAGTGGGTATGGTAAAGATTTTATTTAAACAAATAATCAATTTATATGCTAAATAAGAGAACTATAAAAAGTTTGTCTCTTTTTAACTTTAATTTTATTATTTATTGTTTTTCCAAAAATAGCAATAATATTTTCTCACCGTGTCAAAGTTGCGAGATTTTTTTTTTGCTTTTATTAATTTTGATTGTTTAGTGAGATATAACAAGGTATGTATAACAAAACTAATTTAAATAGTATAATAAGATAACTAATATTAAGATATTGTGAAATAATATACTTTGAATAAGATCCACGATTTCATATTTATTGGATTTTATTATTTTTTATCCTTTGTAATGCAATATGGATTAGTCATAATTTAAATCATATATGTGACAACATGATGAATTATAATGTTAATAATGTTTGTAATTAATAAAATAATTGTAACTATATAATTTATAGAATTGTAATTAAGATTATTTCATCAATTTATTATATATGACTCTGATTTTGTGTAAATGGTGTTTTAATTGTTGTTAACATCATAGCTATAAGCCCCACCATAATATTTATTTGTTCTTTTTTATTCAAGGTATAATTATTTTTAAAACAACATTTCATTTACAAAAAATTGAAGAGAATATTCCAATAAGAAAAGTGCTTTAGCAGGTGGTGGCTTTCATGACCTAAAAGAGAAAAAAGTTAGTTTCCTTCTAGAAGTAAATATTTCACTATTATAGGTATTTATTAATATGAAAAAAAATTTTGATAATATTTTTATAGTATATCTCAATGATTGTTTTACATAATTCAATTATTGTTTTATGTTTGATTATAATAAGTTATTATTTCATGTATGATTAGAGTTTAACATCCTTTTCTTATTTTTTTCACTTAGATTAATCAAGTTTAGATATATAGAGGATTATTTTAAAAGGAGAAAGAATAGACACCATATAATTGCAAGAAATGATATGTATAAACTTGAATAAATAATTTTTATTATGATTTTTTTATGATATTTATGTAAGAGATTAACATAATTTATAAAATACAACAATTTTTTTTACATGTTATATTTTTGATCAAGCGACAAATTTCATGTTTTTAATAGTAAAAATGGTATATTTAATGTAGGAAATTTGGCTAGAATAGTTGATTTGGTCTTATTTTTGTATTTTACAGGTAAAAATAGTGAAAAAGTGAAAACATAGATAAAAAGATATTTTTACCTCATTTTTTATCAGAAGGTGAAATACAAAGACTTATGACCATGGCTTATGGGCACAAGAAGAACAAAAGCTTCTGGCATCAGATGATCAAACTATTTTAGTTTTTAAATTTGAATTTTAGATAAAGATCATATCAAAATTTATGAACAAAAGATAGAAATGTTATCTTAGTTATTTTATATTTATTTTATTTAGTTTTCTCACTTCTATAAATAGGAGGATTTATTCTCATTATAGGAAGTGGAGAATTTAGGAATTAAATTGTTTATTCTACTTTTCTTTCATCTATTCAATTATTTTCTTTATTTCTCTTATTTGTTTTATTTTTTGTATTGTTGCCAATGATGTTTGGCTAGACATTTTTAATTCCTAATCGGAAGCAACACAAAGTAATTCATTGAAAATCATATGAGATCAAAACATTTTTAATTCTAATGGTATTTCGTTATTCACTGTAATTCAGTAAATCATAAAACCATTATTATTTTTGGAGGTATGTGAAAAGAGGTCGTTCCATATATTCGATTACAATATATCGTTATGCAAGTTGTTTTGATCCGGAATTGTCACTCAACTTACTAGAGTAGCAATCAAAGTGTTATTCAGCTAAAATGAGGTTTAATTACTTTGTGAATTTTAGCGATCTAGTTTGAACATAGTTTAGCTAGTTCTTAAGTGTTAACTTGAGTTGGATTCTTCTAATTCTTTATGCGGTTTCTAGAAGACTAAATAAGAATCTATTTTCACCATGTCTATTTAGGAATTAGAGGCAATTGTATGAGCTACTTCCTGGTTGTCTTAAAATTAAGGAAGAATTGGTCCGTGTGAAGCCTTATTTTGATGTTTTATAACTGGCTTAGCAATTTTACCATTAGACTATATTTGAATCGATGATCGTGATTTTTCAATGAATGATTTGCAAGCTTTTTGGTTAGGGAATTCTTAAATATTAATTTTCTCTCAATTAAAATTTTGATTTTTATTTATTTCATTTCTCTTCGATTTCAAAATATTTATATTTTATTTTTATTCATAAAGAATCGAAGGATCCTCCCGTCCCTATGGGATTGACCCTTCTTCTACTATTGTAAATATTGTTAAATTTCTACATTGGGGAATTAGGAATTAATTTGATAGATTCAACACCTAATCAAATTTTAACACTATTGCTGGGGATGATTGAACTAACGTTCTTTTGATTCTTTATTTTATGACTCGATCTTCTATAGGTAATTTAAGTTTTGATACCAAAATCGAGAAGACTACGAAGAGATTGAAGAAGGAGGCAAAAATCAAGAAATTAGCCTTTGTATTAAAGAGTTCAAGCACTTACAAAAAAATAGCTAATGAAGACAATATGGATAACGAAAGTATTAACAAAGTCATCATGGCTGTTAACTAGCAAACTCTACGATAAATAACTACTGTGTCAATAGACTAGACCCCATTGTGTATCACCTATGAGGACTTGATAGTTCATTTGGAACTAAAATATGGACTTATACAATTGTTACCCATTTTTAGATGCTTAGAAAATGAAGATCCTTATAAGCATTTAAAAGAATTTTATGTAGTATGTGATGGTATGAAGCCATAAGGAGTTAACTTAGAATAAATCAAGCTAACGACATTTCCTTTTTCACCTTGATGATTATTTTTGATATTGACAAAGGGGGAGATAGTAGTTATGGATAGGATAGTTTTGTTAGTTATTGACTTTTCAATTGACTTTAATGTTTGATGTATTTATTCATTCTCATTTATTGCTCAAATCATCTTTTATGTTATATTGCTCTGACCATTCATATTATTTTTCTCTGATTATGATTTATTATATTTGATGTGCTATGATCATTTATAATTATGATATTTTACTCTAATGATGATTCATTATTTATGATAGCTTTAATCATTTCTCATTTGTATGTGTTTCTTATTTTCTTTGTAATTGGATTAATAAATTGAGTTTAATTGCATTAATTCAAAAATAAAGGGGGAGATTTTCAAAATTTGAGAATTTGAGCATGTTTTGTAAATTGAACTTAAATTGATTGTCAAAATCAAAAAGGAAGAGATTATTAGACCCATTATTTTGATGGTTGTATTTCATAAAATCAATTTAAGTTAATTTCATTTTAAAATGTTGAAATTGATAGTGGTATGGGTGTACGGGATCATGTACAGACGTACCACAATGGTATTTTATGTGGTATGGGCATACGGTTGACTGTACCAATCTTGTGCATTTAAATTGTAAAATTGAGCTTGGTACAAGCGTATCGGTTTGGGTAGGACCGTACCATTTTTGGTGCTTTGGCTCTATGACCACACGGGCTAGTCGTACCACATGTTAAAAGTTTCCGAGAGCTTCATGCGAGCGTACCAAGATAGTGGTGCGGCCGTACCAACCTTTTGGCCTAAAATTGAATTGTGTTTTAAGTAGCAGTACGGGCATACGGGAACTCATACGATCATACACACCTTTGTAGAAAGATTTTAAATCTTTCTAACGGCTCTATTTTTAGCACTTCTTGCATTCTAACGTCTCTATTCTCTGTATTGTGCTTCTACATTGTTGAGATTAGCTTTCTCAATTAAGTTTCTTTGCTAAGATATTTAATTTTACTTGCATTGTGATTGTATCTCACTTTTTCTCACTCTTTCACAATCTAAGCTTTTGATTTGTAATCTTGGGTTGGTGTGTGATTAATGCTTGAGGCATTATTATTATAATTGAGAGTAAATTAATGTGAGATTAATTGATATTGTAAAGGTTTGAATGTGAGCCTTGAAAACACTAGGGATTGAATTCTTGATTGAAGAATTCATTGTTGTATTGTTGATTGGTTTAATGGAACCTTAAGTTGAGACTTAGGAGAAGTGAACGTAGGCAAATAGTTGGCCAAACCACTATAAATCGTACCTTGTAATTACTGCTACTTTCGCAGATTTTCATCTATCACCTTATCACTTCCAATCATAATTATGGACTATTACCTAATAATGTTTTTCTATATGAAAATTATTTTTTAATTTATAAAATATAAATAATATTAGTTTTTTTGAAAATTTAATTAAATCTTTTCAATGAAATTAAGACAAATGTTTTTTCACTTCTTCAATTTCACCAAAATCATGAAAACAACATCATTTTTGTCCATGTATATTTTAATATTTAATAAAATATTCTATTATTGCAACTTTTATTTTAGGATAATGTATTTAAAAATAGTTGCTAATTTTTTTAATTTGTTAAATTAACTAATAATGTTATTAATTTTCATAATATGTTTATATTAAGCATTATTTACATATGCATAATACATTATGATGATTTGTACATAAACATATATCATTGATACTTTAATTATATTTAATTTTATTTTAAAATAATATTTATAGTAAAGAGCATTCCTATAAAAGATGATTGTAGATATATCCTCAAAACAAATATAAAGATGGTTACAAGCGAAAGACAAAAAACAATAAAAGTTCTATTTTCACTATAAAGTTAGCACTTGTGGCTCTTATTGAAATAACTGAGATTCTTACATAGTCATGCTCATCACGGGCAACAACTAATGAATTTTTGGAAGTCAAAAATAGCTTCTTCTTCTACTTCACTAAATCCTTCATAAAGGATTAGGGTTATTGTTAGGTATTCTGTTTGAATAAGAATGGATGGTGTAGGGAAGAAGAATAGAAATTGTTAAATTCGATCTTAAACAATGACATCATCTTGTGTGTTGTATTATAATATATTATTCAATTCTTTTTTTAGATAGTTGGATATTTCTTGAATAATAATTGATATCATATATTAATATTACACTTATAAATTCTTTCATTTTCTAAACAAATATCATATTTCTATAATTTTATAATTATAAAAATAATACAAAAAATTTATTTATTTATGAAATATAAGTAATGTTAGTTAAAATAAATGAAAATTACCACTTATGTTATTTTGTATAATATTTTTTAATATTTTTTAATTCTAGTAAAATATTATTATTATATAAATTATTAAAAGTTTCATGGTAACACATAATTTTAATCTTAATAAAAATCTATTATAACACATAATTTTATTATCATGCATATTATTTAAAATTGTACCATAAGACATAATTTTAACTCATAAAATTGTATTATTATACATATCACTTTTATAATAGAATTTCTATATCTTTAAAATTTTATTATTTTACATATCATTTAAATTTCTATTTCAAAAGTATATTCCATCAATCTAATTCATTTGAATTTTATAGTATGAGCTTTAAAAATTAAGTCATATGTTAACAATATGAGATATCTTTATAACTCTAATAAAGATCTCTTATTTTTGTAAAAATTATAAATAATATTTTCTTTATATAATTTTATTATAAAAAGCATTTGTTATAAACTAAAAATATTACTAATAGATGATTAAAATAAAATAAAATTGTTTTTAAAAATTTAAAATTTTTAATAAAATTTTACTTTCTTAAAACTAATCATTTTAATTATGATAATAAAAATTAATTTTAATAAATTAAATAATTAAATTAAATATTTAATTTTGAATAAAATTCTTAGATAGAAATTAGTTGTTATGAATTAAGATTATTATTATTAGATAATTAAAATAAAAATAAAATTAGTTTTAATAAATTTAGAAGGAATAATAAAATCATCATTTTACATATTCTATTTTCCTCTTATAATATCAATTAAAAATTCAAGAGAGTTATGTTTCATCAATCAATTTTGTTTGATTTTTATAGTGCGAATTTGAAAAAGTTAAATCATATGTTAATGTGAGAAATTTTATAACATTAATAAAGATGTCATATTTTAAAAAAAATTATAAAAATAATTTTCTTCTTATAATTTTATTATAAAAATTAGTTATTATAAATTAAAACTATTACGTTAGAATATTAAAATAAAATAAAATTAATTTTAACAAATTTAAATTTTTAAATAAAATTTTATTTGTAAAAAATTAATTATTTATAAAAGTTTTTTATACAAAATTTGATAATAAAAATTAATTTTTATAAATTAAACTATTAGACAATAAAAATAATTTGTATTTATATTCGATTTTGAATAAAATTTTAAAATTAGTTGTTATACATTAAAATTATAAATAATATTTTTCTTTATATAATTTTATTATAAAAATTAGTTGTTGTAAATTAAAATTATTACTATTAGATTATTAAAATAAAATAAAATAAAATTAATTTTAACAAATTTAAATTTTTAAATAAAATTTTATTTTTTAAAAATTAATTATTTTTTTAAATAAAAGTTTTTTATATAAAATTTGATAATAAAAATTAATTTTTATGAATTAAACTATTAAATAATAAAAATGATTTGTATACATTTGATTTTGAATAGAATTCTAAAATTAGTTATTATACATTAAAATTATTGCTATTAAATAATTAAAATTAATTTTAATGAATTTAAAAGGAATGTTAAAACATCAATTTACTTGTTCTCATTCCCTCTTATAATATTAGTTAAAAATCTAAGAGAGATATGATTCATCAATTTAATTTACTTGACTTTTATAATATAAGTTTGAAAAACTTAAATGATATGTTAATAATATGAAATATTTTATAACTTTAATAAATACCTTATATTTTTTTAAATAATCATAAATAATATTTTTCTTTATATAATTTATTATAGAAATTAGTTGTTGTAAATTAAAACTATTACTATTAGATTATTAAAATAAAATAAAATTAATTTTAATAAATTTAGATTATTTAATAAAATTTTATTTTCTTAAAACTAATAATTTAAGTGTTGGTTTTTTGTATAAAATTAGATGATAAAAATAATTCATATTTACATTTAATTTGAAGAGAATTCTTAGATAAAAATTAGATATCATAAATTAAAATTATTACTATTAGATAATTAAAATAAAATTAAAATTAATTTTGATAAATTTAAAAGAAATAATAAAATCATTATTTTACTTGTTACTCCTCTTTTTTATAATATTAATTAAAAATTTGAGAAATATGTATTCAATTAGTCTACTTCACTTGACTTTTATAGTATAAATTTGAAAAGATTAAAATATTAGTAACAATGTGGGATATTTTGTAAGACTAATAAATACCTCATATTTTTATAAATAATTATAAGTAATATATTTCTTTATATAACTTTATTATAGAAATTAGTTGCTATAAATTAAAATTATTATTTTTAGATAATTAAAATAAAATAAAATTTATTTTTTAAGAAAATTTTATTTCCTTAAAGCTAATAATTTATGTATTATTTTTTTATATAAAATTAGATAATGAAAATTTATTTTAAAAAATAGAATTATTAGATAATAAAAAAATTCATACATATATTTAATTTTAAACAAAATTTTTAGATAAAAATTAATTATTATAAATTAATATTATTACTAATGAATTTTTTAGATTTATTTTAGATAAGTAAACATTAATATATATATTTGATTTTAAATAAATGTTTTAGATAAAGATTAATTTTTATATACATTTAGATAAAAAAATAATTTTAACAAAAATTAAAGGAGGGTAAATGTGTATTTTTCCTTACCCTTGCCTTGTTTAATGTATTATCATTGCAATTAATGGGAAAAAGGCAAAAGTTAGCATCCACTAATATGGAAAAAAGATGAATAGTCCTCAAACATTTATTTCATTCAATTAAGTCCTATTTTCAATAAATATTCCTTAAATCAAATAAAAGTTTACTCAAATAGTGCTTTATAATTCAATTTATAAAATAAATAATTAATCAATTTGACTTATTTTGTTATTTATGTATGTGATAATAAATCTAAGAATTACAATACATAATTAGTTAGTAATTGATAAATAAAAATAAAAAAAGATTGTGTTAAGCAAGATGATACTTAAATTGATAGAATGAGATAGTTTTAGAATGTCCTACATAGGTTCAAGACCAACTTTGTCTGGAAGGTGAATCATTATACCTAACTTATTGCATACTTAGATTGAAGGTTGTAGTTAGTTACAATATATGGTCAGGTAAAAAACAGAGCCACTCTAGCTACTACTTAAGTATGCTATGGTCAGGTCAAGTTTTAGTAATTTTGCCAATTGCTATCATCGACTCTACTATTAATAAAATCCATAGCGTATAATATGCTAAGCTACTCAATTGGGCATTTTAACCACAAGAGTTTTACAACGAGTGTTATTGACATTCCCACACAGTTGTTTTTCGCGGAATTTCAAAGAAGTAGTATTCAATTCCGGCGCACTTTCATGGTTACAAACATATACAAATATCGCCCTCACTTCTAAACCCTCCTCTCCTTCTCATTCATCCACAAAACCCAAATGCCTCCATTTCGAACCCTTACCCCTCCTCTTCGCTCCTTCTTCAACGTACGCCCACTTCTTCTTCTCTCTCTCTCCCTTTATGTGCATGCTGTTGTGACATTTGCTTATTCTTCTTCCTACGCGCAGGGGACCGGCGTTTACTCTCGTACCTACAAGGCGGCTGTTCATTCCACCGAGGAAGCGCTTTCGAAATTAGAAAAAGAGAGTCAAAATGCAGTTCTTGATGTTGATGAATTAGCCAAAATTCGCTCTGAGTTTGATGCTGCCAAACAGAGATTTCTCAAGATTCCTGATGCTCTTAGAGGAATGACTAAAATGAATCCTGAAGGTCCTATTATTTTAAAAGCAATATATTAAAATTCAATTTTTAGTTCCGACATTTATTTTATTGAGGTTCTTTTTTAGTGACGGTTGTTGTTTCATGAATTAGGGATTTACGTTAATAGGAATGTGAGATTGGATACGATACAAGTTTATGGATTTGATTATGACTATACTTTGGCACATTACTCTTCCAATTTGCAGAATTTGATATATGATCTTGCAAAGGGCCATATGGTTAATGAGGTTTGATTAAGGCTATATTTTGTCTACCTCGTTGTTCTTTAAACATGTGCAATGTGTTGGATGATTTATGGTTTCTGTTTTTGTGCTTGGCCCCCGTTGTTTTTTTTTTTTTCCATTTGTTTTCAGTTTAGGTACCCTGAAATTTGCATGGATTTTAGGTATGATCCAACCTTTCCCATTAGAGGACTTTACTACGATAAAAAAAATGGGTGTCTTTTGAAGTTGGATTTCTTTGGCTCCATTGAGCTTGATGGATGCTTCTACGGGCGACGGAAGGTACATCTACTTGTCATTCATTGTTTTTCTTTCATTTCTCAACGTGGCCAGGACTAAAATAATATGCTGATGATGAAAATTTATGATATAAGAATCTCCTAAAAATCCTTCTTGCATCATTCTGGTAGAGGATATTTAGGAATTATAGGAAACAAAGTTATGAGTCATGATATGATCTTAATGTTTTTCTTTCATTTCTCAATGTGCCCAGGTCTCAAATAGAATATTTTCGTTTATGCTTTAATATATTTTGGCAGAGGAGTTGTTATTCTTCATTTATGACTCATAACTGCATTTCCATGGTAACTCTTAATTTCTAATCACCCTACATAAAGGAACTTTTTCTAAACAATTATCTTATAGCTTGGTGCTAAATAGAAAATTTATGTTTGATAGGTTTATATTTTATTATTTTATTAGTTCTATTTTATTTCCTCTTTGTGGGGTGTGGTTGTTTGGTGCTTTAGCTGAGCAAGGGATTGAATTTTTAGCCATTGATATGAAATGAACCATTAAGATCATATTTGTTTGAGGTTACCAGTAAGTTTTGTTTGCTGAAATATTTTCTTTTGATATTTTCAAAATAATCAGATCTTTGAATCATCTTTTATCCTTAATCTCTTTGTGTTTCTAACATTAGATTTTAGAAGGATAAATCTTTTCTTTGTGTGTTCTGCTGCTTGCCTTGTGGCTTCTTATTAGAAATTAGCATTCTATTGTCTAGCTACTACTATTCAACTTGTATGCTTCTTAGTGCAAATACCATCACTTACTAGAACATTCTTGCTACAGCTTAGTGTGAAAGAAATAGAACAGATATATGGCACACGGCATATTGGTCGTTACCAAGCACGAGGACTTGTTGGCTTGATGGATTTCTTTTGCTTTAGCGAGGTTAGTCTCTCATTGTTATACATACATATATATACATAGCTTGGACATGACATCAAGATATTAGAGAGACGTAATGTTTTGTTTGTTCAGTTTCTCTAAACCTGCTTGCCAGCATTTTATGATTGCCAAATGATGTGTTGGAGCGAGGGTTGGAGGTTGGGTGGGTGGGAACGGTTTTAGGTTGGGGGACTGGGGTGCCAGTGTTGCTGTTGGTTGGTTGGATATGTAGGTCGGTGACATCCCAACTTCTTGACTTGTGAGCTGCCACTGCCATGGATTCTTTGTACGTGATACTGTAAGCCTAAGCCGGAAAGAGAGGAACTTTCATGTCATTTTCCCATTTTGGTTATGATCTTTAACATGTATTGATGAAAAGACTTAACCCCTATAATTAGTTACAAGTTTGCCTCAGGACCGGCAATTCTTCAAATTTGTTTTTAGTACCTGATTACATGGTGACTCGGTGTTGACAATTACTGGAGAACTATAAAATAAAAAATCATTTTCTGGAAAGAACGATTTAAAATCCACTGGCAGCCCTAGAAATTATTATCTCCAAATTCACATGTGACTTATTCTTTGTTGGGCATTTTTTATCTTCTTAAATCCTATTCGGAAACAACCCAAGCAGGAAAACAATTGGTTCTCCTCTTTGTAATAGGTTAGACTTATGGTTTTCAGGTTTAAGTTGGAGTAGAGACAACACTTGATACTGGATTCAAGGGAACTTGTTTGAACATAAGAACTATCTCAATGAGGGGATGATTCCATTAAAAACAATATATTTTTTTGAATTTTTAAAACAGTGAGTCAATAGATGGATTAGATGGATAGTATTTGAAACCTTTTAGGTGGTAGAAGCTACACATGGTCTTTTCCCTTTCTCTTTAAATCCATGACTAAAATTTTCTTATTTTTTTTTCACAGGCATGCCTTATTGCAGATGTTGTGCAACATTTTGTTGATGCTAAACTTGAATTTGATGCCTCATACATTTATCAAGATGTAAATCGTGCAATCCAACATGTTCATCGGAGTGGGTTGGTTCACAATGGAATTCTTTCTGATCCTCATAAGTATCTAGTTAAAAATGTATGTTCTTACAGTATGTGCTTGTCATTTTCTTTGTGATCTTGAACTGATGTTCTATTTATATTCATAAGGGTTATAAGCCTTTAATGTTGTATAATATTAGATGCAATTGGCAATGTAAATTTTTCAGTAATTTATAAATAAGATCACAAATAAAGTTCCTATGACTAATTCTTATGATAGTTAACATTCTATACATCAGAATAGATTTTTATTAAAAAAAAAAAGAATTTTCTTAGAGTTGTTTGACCTATCCTTGAGTATGTGGATGTTGCAGGTCCAATTACTTCACTTTCTCAGGACCTTGAGAGAGAAGGAGAAGAAACTTTTTTTGTTAACCAACTCTCCTTATTATTTTGTGGAAGGAGGCATGCGTTTTTTGTTGGAGGTAATCATTTCGGGGAACCTATAGACTGTCTTCAGAATATTTACAGTGCTACTTCAATGGAACTGGTAGCATGTGAATACTTTTGTTTTGTTTTTCATTCTCAACTACTTCTGGGTGCCCTATAATTTACCTTTTTGTTATAGAGAGAGAAAAAAAAACAATTGCATGTAAATCTGGTTTTTATCTGTAGATTTTATGGCTAGGCTATGTTTTTTCAATTGTGATGGTGTCTTTTGTTCCATGATAAATATGTTATAATTTCTCGTATTCTAGATGGTAGTTATTAATATTTTTGGAGCATCAAATAGATCCTTGCAAATATGTACTGTGCGGATATAAATAATTAAAGAAATCAGCTATGTAATTTTTATACATTGCTTAAATGTTCAATTTTTACTTGCTTTTTAGAATGTAGAAGATGGTGAATAGAAAGAGAATGAAAACTTAATTCTCTCCCTTACTGTTTTGTCCCTTCATTTGTGTGCATGCAAATCTCTATTTTTCAAGACATTGCTTTGAATCTTTATCTGCATGCATTATGGCTTAGAAGTTTAATATTTTCAGCTACTTTTGCATCTAAAACCAGTGCTTATTCCATGTTTCTATGTTGGAAAATTTCTTCATACATGGGCATTCTTTTGTTCATTCTTCTTGAATGTTTGGAAATAGACTTTTGCATATTGAAGGATGATTATCTTTTCAGATTATCTTGTGTTGTTTTTTAGGATTCTCTGTGTCATGGAGACTCATGGAGGGAACTGTTCGATGTTGTGATTGCTAAAGCCAATAAGCCGGAGTTTTATACATCTGAGCATCCATTTCGGTGTGTATCTTGAATCCATTAAAGTCCTTATGCATTTTCCTAGATTATGACTATGAAGATTGAAACAAAAGATCGTTGTCCTACACATCTTTTCTGATATATTTTTTGGGGCTTTATGAGAGGAACTACTACTCGCTAGAATTATTTTGGCAATATTGTGGGCCTCACTTCACATTTCAAGGATTGTTCATTTCACTTCTCAACCAACGATTGTACTGATATCCATCATGAGATATTGTTTTCTGCCTTATTTTTGTGGTAGTTGAATAAGAAAAATAAAAACATGAGTGAGAAAAGAAAAAGACGTATCACTATTGATTACTAAAAGACATATCACTATTGATTACTAACGTCAGCATGATAGTACTTTTGATTGAGTACAATGGCTTGAAAGAATTGTTGGTGCTAAAAGTGACTCAAATTGCAAATATGACAAAGAAAAAGTTTTGCTGTAATAATTGACTAGTTCTGGAATTATGTTTAATGATATAGACTGTTTAAATTGCAGCTTACACAAGCTACTTTCATCTTTAACTACTTCCTAAAGCCTTTCCTGGTGTTCCCACCTGTCCTAAATTGTCCTGTTTAAATCTATTTTGGCATTAACATTAGCTTACCAAATTTCATTACTGATGTGAAATTTGCTTAAAGAATGATGAAAAAGCATATTAGCAATTTGGCTCAAAGAATACTGAGAAAGTATGCCAGTTGCTTGTTTGTAGAACACATGGTGGCATTATTTTTCATAGAAATCGCCTATTACTCATTGTGAAGGAATGAGATTTTTGATGCAGTACAAGTGTATTTGCATGATCATTACAGGGAATTGTGCCTCTAGTTTCTTGTGAGCTTAATTAGGGCATTCATACTGAATTAATTATGGCATTTTGAGTTAATCATAGAATACAATACTAAATTAAAAGGATAAGGTTTTGCATGGGTTAGGCTGTACTTGTATCTTGTGCAAGGGAAGCAAAATATAAACGTGCACGTAAAAACTTCATGAGTCTAGCCATTCATGAACTACTTAAGACTCTTACATGATAAATCTCACTTCAACTAGTTTAGTGATGACTTATTTAATAGATGAGGCATAATCCATAGAGATTAAAGGTTAGTTGTTAAGTCTATCCATTCATGAACTACTTCAACTCTTACTTGGTGAATCTCTCTTCAACTTGTTTGATGATAAAAGTTGTTAAATTCATGAGCTAGCTCATTATTGGACTCTTGAGGCCTTGTTTGACTTTGCATTTAGAAGGAGCGTTTTCTCAACTTCTTTTTCCTTACAGAATATTAAAATGCAGGTAAACTAACACTTCTTGAAAAAGTAGTTTGAAAAATAATGCGATTTCTGAAATGAATGAATAAATTCAGGCAGTTAAATCAAACTTCAAAAAGCATTTTTTTCCCTTGCAAAAGAAATCCTAAATATGATTTTGAGTGGGGTTAATGATAGGCTTTTTAGCCATCTCATTTATTGAATTCTTGATAGATTAACATTAAATATCTTATTTATACTATTTTACTTAGTTTAAACATAAAAATATTTATTTAAACTTATTAACTATAGTAAAATATGAATTTTTATAAATATATTGTTTTTATGAATAGGTGTTCTATTTTACAATCAATTGTTTTATGGTCCAGTTTATAATATATATATTTTTAAGCTTGTTTGATTTTGCAAGTTATGAAAAGATATGGCGAGGCCTAGCTTGTTAATAAATTAGCAGAATCAAGCTAGCTAAAGCTTGACTTTTGCTTGGTATATTTGAGCCCAAATGAGTGGTAAGAGTGTGTTCTTTCTAAATTCTTGCTTGGTGTTTTTGGGTCCTTAGGTTTCTCTATTTGAGGTTTAAAGGGAGAGTACTCTTACCAACTAGTGTAGCCCAAGCTCAAATCATGAGCTTCAGGTTATCCAATCTCATCTTGGGAAGATTAGCCTAATCATCATCATTCCTTTAGGCGTATTTGTAGTCTGACACATGATTATTAATTCTAGCTTTCTTGTAGTCTATAACAAACTTAGATCATTAAAACAACTTTTGACATTGTTTGTCTATATTGGATTGTAACCCTTTATGCACGTTCAATTTTTAGTTGAAAAAATGTAGGATTTCATGTCACTACCTTAGTTATAAATCGTAGAATTTTGCATATATGAAATGCAAAATAGGAATGGTATTTGTTGTTTTATGTCACTTTTGGTGACTTCTACTTCATGGTTCCTGTTCTTGTTTTCTTATGCTACCTTACAAGCAATTATATTCTATACTACTAACCTGTACTTTGGTAATACATTTTTTTTGAAGTTGCTATGACACTGAAAAGGACACCCTGGCATTTACCAAAGTGGATAAGTTTCTTCCCAATAAAATTTATTACCATGGATGCCTCAAATCCTTTCTTGAAATCACCAAGTGGAAAGGTCCAGAGGTATTAATACTTTCGTCCTGCTTCCTGTTTAGAATAAGTGTGTATATAACATGAGTTGGTCATGAGGATATGGATGTATAACAATATAACATAAATTAATAAGTGGTTGATTGGTTCAACTGAATGTTTATATGAGAATGATTGAGAAAAAGTGAAGAAACGAATACTGAAAATGTATATTGATTTGTGTAGAATATCCATGTTCCAACCCCTATTTATACAAGAGAAAACATAAACTAGAAGGAAAGAAAAATCTATGCAGAAGGAAAAAATCATAGCAAGAATCGTAGCATAATTACAGGAAATCACTAGCATAATTACATTTAGAGATCACCTAAAATTATGGAAAGTTGTTAGGTAGAGAATGTGTAATTTCCAACAATAATTATGGGGGAACTTGATAAAACCAAACTTGTAGTTATTTATTTATTATTTTGCAAATTAATAGTTAGTTGATAGAGGTTCCATTGAAGCTTTATGAGGTGAATAAGAAAATGTTCCTTTGGCTTATATTAGAAGGTTTTTTTTTTTTCTTCTTATCATGCCACATTGAAGACTATGCACATAAAAAATAGTAAAAGTTGATTCCTTGTTTCTTTTTTTTTTCACTTTATTTTTTATTATTATTTTAAGTGAAAGAACATCTGTTGGACAATATTTGAAAACACTCATTAGTCTATTAAATTAAAGCCAATGCATGGTACATTTGGTATACAAGCAAAATTTACTGGTGTATATTCTCTCAAAATTTTGTTTTCTTCTTAAATGTATCTATAACTTCTAAATGGTGGTTGATCTAGTTAATTTGAAATTTCAATGCCTGTTGAATTTATTTTTTACAGCACATTTTATTTTAATCAATTGATTCATTGTTGGTTTGTTCTATTTTCAGGTGATATACTTTGGTGATCATCTCTTTAGTGACCTGAGGGGGCCTGCAAAGGCTGGTTGGCGGACTGCTGCTATCATCCATGAACTAGAAGTATTTCCTACCACTTTACCATATTGTTTTTAACTTTTGCATAAAATGCTTGTGACAATCAATTAGCTCTCTGAAAGTTTTTCTCATCTGATATTAGCTGAACTTCATATAATCGGGACATTTCTTATTGTGAAGATGCATTATTGACAACTTTATCTTACATTTTATGGTGCTTTGCTCAAGCATTTGGTTGATGCGGCTTGTGACATTTTATTAGGTTTAAACATGGAAGTTCACACTGCTTATTTTTAATTTTCATATTCATAACCAATACTATTATCGTCGCTGTAAACATATTTAGTGCTCTCTCTCTCCCAACCAGTATCATTTTCTTTCCTTTTCTTTTTGCTGACCACTGTATGCAGTAGTTATGAAGTTCATATGGTTGGCGTTCAAAACCCTTTTAACTTATTTTGTCATTTGTTGACTAAATTAGAAGATTATCAGCAAAATCGTAGGGCAACATATTCTTTTCTTATTCTATTAAATTTCCTATTCTATTTGTATTTCCTATTTTTACTTGATTTAGTTCTCCTTAATTAGGGATAGGTTTTTGTATATAAATAGAGATGTAAATACAGAATTCAATACACAAGAAGAAGAATTCTATTCTCTAAATTGAAACATGGTATTAGAGCTATCTGCCTCCTTCAAAGCATTATTTTTTTTGGATTAGGGTTTGTGGGGAACTTCTTTCTCCACTGTGATTCTTGTGTCACTGCCAACCTCACAAGGAGGCATTGTCGCTGACTGGCCTTCGCCAATTGTCTGACCTCCATTTGCCTCTGCACATGAAGCTCACGCGCCTCCACAAGGTTCATCGTCTTCTCCCATGCGCCGACGCGTGTGGTCTTTTTCCTCCCCGTTTTCCTTGTCGATACTCAACCTCTTTTCTGGTTTTTTCCGGCACCTTGTTCTACTGGCCCTTTTTCCTGTTTCGCTGGACTGTTTTTTCTTCATCAACATGGCAGCTGATGGCTATACAGATACTGTTAGCAATAAAAACGAATTTGTTGACAATAATACCATCCTAGACAATCCTGCATTGCAAATTGGTTATGTGACACTTGACGAAACGAACTACCTGGCTTGGTCTACCTCCTGCCTATTGTCTGATGAAACTAGAAAATTACAAGGCTATATAATCGGGGATCGAAAACAACTAGAACAAGCAGGTCCTGCACTTGACAAATGGCCTTGTGAGAATTCTCTTGTTATGTCATGGTTGTTAAAATCTATGCAACCATATATTGCTCGTGGATATCTTCTCTATCGATCTACTGTTGCTACTTCAATTACATACTCTCAAGTAGGTAATGATGCCTTAATTTATGAACTTCGCAGTAAGGTTCATAATTTAAGACAAGGAAAATTGACAGTTGCTCAATACTTTGCTAAATTGAGTGGATTATGGCAAGAACTTGATTACTATCAAGAGTTTAAGGCAGAATGTCCTAATGATTCTGCAAAATATCAGAAATGAGAAAGAAGGAACGTGTGTATGACTTCCTGGCTGGATTGAACTCTGATTTTGATCAAATTTGAGTTCAAGTGCTTGGCCGAGATCCTTTTCTTGCCTTACGCCAGGCATATTCCTATGTCCAACAGGAAGAGAGTAGAAGAAGTGCTATGATGAATGTCGTTTCCATTGAAAAATCTGGATTGATGGCGGAAATCTCCAAAGCTGGAAATTCCGACTAAGAACCTTACAGTGTGATTATTGTGGGAAACCTAGACATACGAAGGATACATGCTGGAAACTACATGGTCACCCACTTAGAGGAAGGGGCGGAAGGCATTTTCATCATCCATGAACACCAGCATACATGGCTGATAATACTAACGAGATGTCTCATTCAGATACCTTCTCTTCCAACGAGATTCAACACCTCAAACGGTTTTTTTCTTAGCTCGGGACATCGTCTAGTTCCACCTCTAATTGTGTTCAATCAGCTATTGCCTATACTACTTCTAATTCTTGGATTATTGACACAAGTGCAAATAAACATATGACCAGTTCTTTAAAAGACTTTCATATGTATTCACCATGTACTCTGCCAGAAACCATAACTCTTGTTGATGGTTCTTTAACCTTAGTTTCAGGTTCACGTTCTATTCATTGTACACCAAATTTTCACCTCTCATTTGTTTTTCATATTCTCAATTTTCCCGTCAATCTTTTATCTGTTAGTGCTATTACTAAAGCTTTAAATTGTAAAGTTGAATTTTCTCCTACTCATTGCGTTTTCCAGACCTATAAACCGAGAGGAAGATTGGGAGTGGTAGAATGCATAATGGCTTTTATTTGTTAGAGGGCTCTTTGGAGAATAAAGGTCATGTTGTTTTTTGCAATGATGTATACTAAGAAATTATACAATGGCATAGACGGTTAGGTCATCCATCTTTTTTTGTTTTAAGGAAATTATATCCTAAGTTATTTCAAAAGGACTTTATTGATACCTTAGTGTGTGATGCATGTGAGTTTGCTAAACACAAAAGGACTTCTTATCCTTTAAAAAATAATCGTAGTACTTGTCTTCTTTTTGTTATTCATTTTGATGTTTGGTGGCCAACATGCACTATGTCCTTAACTAGTAATCGCCGGTTTGTCACTTTCATTGACTGTTGCACTCGTATGACTTGAGTATATTTACTTAAATCTAAAATTGAGGTATTCTCTTGTTTCCAATCCTTTCATAAAATGGTTTGTACCCAATTTGACGCAAAAATTAAGATATTTTGAACTGATAATGGTACTGAGTATATGAATGGTCAATTTGTTGCATACTTAAACTTCCATGGTATAATCCATCAAACTAGTTGTCCCTATACTGGGCCTCAAAATGGAGTTGCTGAGAGGAAGAATAGACACTTGCTTGAAGTCGCCAGGTCTTTACTTTTCACCATGAATCTTCCAAAAACATATTGGGGGATGCTATTTTAACTGCCACTTATCTTATAAATCAAATGCCTCTGCAGGTTCTCGACTTTAAAAGCCCTCTACAAACCTTTTTTGGGTCATAACACTTATATTGTCCCTCTTAAAGTCTTTGATTGTGTTTGCTTTATTCATTCTAAGCCAGGGAGCAAACTTGATCCAAAATCTTTGAAATGTGTCTTTATTGGCTACTCTCCTACACAAAAAGGATACAAATGTTATCATCCACCTAGTCGAACACACTTTGTAAGTATGGATGTTACCTTTCGTGAAAGTGACCCCTATTTTTCCACCTTATCACCTCTGTAGGGGGAGATTCATGATGAAGAGTTGCTATTTGATGGACAACCTAGTCAAATAAAAGAGGATAGTACAATACCTAGTCAAATAAAAGATGATAGTCCAATCCGGGGGAGAGTGAGGTTCCTAGCCTTGAGAATAGGGATAATGTGCAAGAGATTGTTGGAAGGTTAGATAGGCTTGATATAAAATGATGTTCTAGGCGACAAATTCTGGATAAAGACATTATGCAATCCACTGCATGTCAATATATCTCTCCTGGTGAAAATTTGCCTGGTAAGTTACCTTTGCCTTCTAATAATACTTATGATTTAGACATCCTTATTGCACTTCAAAAAGGAGTGAGATCATACACTAAACATTCTATCTCTAACTTTGTCTCTTACTCCTCCTTATCACCTGCCTATAGAACCTTTGCCTTGTCTATTTCTTCTGTGACAATTCCACATGATTGGAAGGATGCTGTTAAAGATTCCAATTGGAA
Organism: Dalechampia spathulata; assembly: GCA_948192965.1. NCBI lineage: Eukaryota > Viridiplantae > Streptophyta > Magnoliopsida > Malpighiales > Euphorbiaceae > Dalechampia > Dalechampia spathulata. Next base: position 20,707 of record CANYBF010597400.1, read on the forward strand.
AGGTGTCATGGTAGCATAAATGCATGCCTTAACTAAGAATGGAACTTGGGAACTAGTTGATCCTCCAACTGACAAGAACTTGGTTGGTTGCAAGTGGGTATTCATAGTGAAACCTAAGGCTGATGGATCAGTTGAAAGATTTAAAGCTCGATTGGTCGTCAAAGGATTCACTCAAACTCACGGTGTGGATTATCAAGAAACATTTGCTCCAGTTGCAAAAATGAACACTATCAGGATAGTTTTATCTTATGTAGCCAACTTAGATTGGGAACTCTAATAATATAATGTCAAAAATGCATTTCTGCAAGGAGACTTAGAAGAAGAGGTGTATATGGAAGTTCCACCTGGGTTTAATGAAGAGAAGACAGAAGGCAAAGTTTGCAAACTAAAAAAGGCTTTGTATGGATTAAAACAATCTCCCAGGGCATGGTCTGACAGATTTAGCAAAGCTATGGTCTCATTTGGCTATCAATAAGGCAATGCTAATCATACCTTGTTTATAAAGCATCATGAGAATAAGATAACTCTTCTCATAGTATATGTTGATGATATAGTTGTGATAGGAGATGACAAGGATGAAATTGCTCATTTAAAGACTTGTCTAGCTCAAGAATTTGAAATCAAAGACTTTGGAAAACTACAATACTTCCTAGGAATTGAGGTGGCTAGATCCGACAAAGGGATGTTTGTGTGTCAGAGAAAATATCCTTGATCTTCTAAATGAAACTGGTATGCCGGGATGCAAACCAACAGATTCACCAATTGAAAGCAACCATAAATTACAATTGGGAGTTGGGGAGATTGTAGACAAGGAGAGATACCAAAGGTTTGTTGGGAAATTAATTTATTTGTCTCATACTAGGCCAGATATAGCTTATGCGGTTAGTTTGATAAGTTAGTTCATGCATGATCCGCGTCAGAGTCATATGCAAGCAGTCTTCCGCATTCTACGATACTTAAAATCTGCATCAGGAAAAGGCTTATTGTTTGCTAAGAATGACCATCTTAGAATAGAAGGCTTTACAGATGCTGATTGGGCAGGATCTCTAGATGATAGAAGATCAACTACAGGGTATTGTACACTTGTAGGAGGAAATCTAGTCACATGGAGAAGTAAGAAACAAAGTGTTGTCTCCAGATCAAGTGCTGAAGCTGAGTATAGAGCTATGGCTCAAGAAGTGTGTGAGCTTTTATGGTTAAAGAAACTTATGGAAGAACTAAAGTTGGGAGACAGTGGTAGTTTATCATTGTATTGTGATAATAAGGCAGCCATTAGCATAGCTGAAAATCCAGTTCAACATGATTGGACTAAGCACATTGAGATTGATAGACATTTTATCAAAAAGAAAATAACAAGTGGGGTGCTGAAACTATTTCATGTTGCATCAAAGAAACAACTAGCAGATGTGTTCACAAAGGGGCTTAACAAAAGAAGCTATCATACATTAGTGTGCAAGTTGGGCATGCAAGATATATATGCACCAACTTGAGGGGGAATGTTGATTAAATTAGAAGATTATCAGCAAAATCGTAGAGCAGCATATTCTTTTCTTATTCTATTCAATTTCCTATTCTATTTGTATTTCCTATTTTGACTTGATTTAGGTCTCCTTAATTAGTGGTAGGTCTTTGTATATAAATAGAGATGTAAATACAGGATTCAATACACAACAAGAAGAATTCTATTCTCTAAATTGAAACATCATTCATGCCCTATTGTATTAAATTTCCCATTCAACTTGGTGTAACACTCTCCATTTAGCATAGAGCCAAACAACTTTTTTAATATTATTGTCATTTCTTAATCTATGGTTCATTACTTTCCTCAACTTCATCTATATATTTATAAGAAGAAAACTAAGGTGTTTGTGGTTTAGCTTTAGATTGGAAGATGCGACTTTAAAATGCAGCTACTTAGACCCTATGTCAATTTTCACATAGCCTGGGTATATAATATTGTAGAAATTTTATGGGTTGAAGAAAGTGTTCGGCCAAACTCACAACCATAGCTATAAATGGGGTTGGTACTCATCTTGTAAAAAGACAATTGGTTTGTTATACTCCACTTATGTACCTCTTGAACTCTGCATGTTTTTTTCATGTGAAATTCTTCAACACCTCACTCAAGTGTCATTGGTGTGGATCAGTAGTCACTTGCTAAACCCTTTACTTGAAGGCTCGTTAAATGTCTAGGTCCATAAATAGGTTTAGATTTCATGCAAGCCCAATTCCAGATCTTTGAAAACACAAACACATGATTACCTGCTTGTTTGACCATTTTAGGCTGTAATATTATATAAAAATTCTATGGATTGAAGAGAATGTTAGACCAAACTTACAACCGTGGTCATAAATGAGGTTGGCACTGTTTTTACACAAAAAGTCAATTGGCTTGTGCTAAGCATATCACTTAAACTTTTTACATTTTTTCTGTGGCATTCTTCAACACTTCCTCAAGTGCAGCTGATTGGGAACAATTGTCGTTTTCTAAACATGAATCTTCACCTAGAGACCCACCATATGTTCAGGCCTATCTTAGAAGCCCTGAGTAAACAAATGGGTCTAGACTCCATGCTAGCACAATTCCGTATTTTTGAATGCAAGTCTGGGATTATTCGATTATTTGACCATCTTAGGCTCTGAAAGTATATAGAAATTCTATGGGCTGAAAAGTGTGCTGCACATTCGATTATACTTCGCAGGATGTTTTACAAAGGCTTTAGCATGTGAATGTGCTGTGAACACTTCTTTCATCAAGTATGAATATGGATAAGTAAGCTCAAAAGAAAATGTTAAATAGGAATTTATGTAGCTGTCAGAATAGTGTCAAATTCATCGTATTACATTTACAAGCGCTTGTAGTTATTATGAGCATGTTTCTGATTAAACTTATTGTCCACCTGAAGAGTTACTCTTTGCAGAATCCTGTTAGCAATGTTATCATGGTGCATGTTGAACACTTTTTTCTCAAGCATGAATTTTCAATTTCTCATCTCCAATGACTGAATGGTGAAATAAATTCAGATTTAAGTTTTTTCAATGTTTTCTTATTCCTAGACATTTTCTTACTGCAGAATGAAATACGTGTACAAAATGATGATAGTTATCGTTTTGAGCAGGTATGCCCACTTGTTTTATCTTTGTTCACATTAGTCATTGGTGATGTGTTGTAGGTAATTCCATTTGATTTGTGAGCATTTAATCTACTTTTGCCTGAGTAATTAAATTATCGATGTTTATTTAAATAACAGAACATGTGATCGGTAGAAAGGAAGAATAGAAATTTGACTGAGATGTAAACAGTAAAGAGACAAAAATGTAAGGACGTGAAGGATGAAAAAGCAACAAAGTGAGCCAAAAAGCTTGTTATGACTATAGTTTGTTATTATGATCTTAATATGAGCTTGGTATCAAAATGCTAAAAAAACTCTGAAATAATACTTCATGCTTATTGTGGCCTCCAGAACATAGATCTCATGTTAATCTGTCAAGTGTAAATTTCTTGATGCAGGCAAAGTTCCATATCATACAAGAACTGCTTGGAAAATTGCATTCAACTGTAGCTGACGCCAAAAGAAGTGAATCATACCGCTTGCTGTTTGAGGAGCTGAATATAGAGAGGCACAAGGCACGGCAGAGCATGAAGCACATGTTTAACAAGTCTTTTGGAGCCACTTTCCTCACTGACACAGGTCAAGAATCTGCTTTTGCCTATCACATCCACCAATATGCTGATGTCTATACCAGCAAACCTGAGAACTTTTTGCTCTATCCACCTGAAGCATGGCTCCATGCGCCCTCCGATATCAAGATCATGCCACATCATCTAAAGGTATGTGTCTTCCTGTTCCTATAAAAATTCTCTTATTTTTCTTGAATGCTAGATGATAGTTTGTCTTAAAAGCAAAGGGACATCCTTATATGGCTTTTTTCAGATAAAGTTTACCATAGTTTTTACTGGCTACGTGTCTGATTTGAAATTTTGTGTTTAAGTTAATGGATCAAATGTGACTTTTGATAAAGGTAGAACTTTTGTCATCTTTCCATTTGCAGCGGTAGCATATTCACCTGAGATTATAATATCAATCCTTTTACATTAGAATTTTGGCGCTGAAAAACATTATAGCATTTTACTGGTATATTTTCCTTTCGATGATGTGTTTAAAAATATTTGTATATTGTATCACCTGCTTCATGGATTTTCAAATTTAAAATCTCCTTATGTGTGAACTTGGAGTTTAACTGAAACTATATTTCTTATCATGAAATAATTGATCCCTGTATGTACATGTATACATTAGACATTATAGAAACAATTTATACAAAAAAAAAAAAAAAAGAAAGAAAGAACATATATTCTATTCCTAGAATCATTTTCCTCACTAACTCCTAATACATAGTTTTTCAAATACTTTCCCTCAAGTTGGAAGATGTATATTAATCAAAGGTAAATGTAATTAACCTCAATGTCATTATGAGAATATATGCTCTGCCCTCTAGTTCTCACATGCTTTGTGGAGATGACCTTCCATTTGAATCTTTTCACAGATAAAGTGACAACCAATCTCAGTATATTAGTTAATTCATGATATACAGTGTTAGAGGCAATGTGTAGAGTGGTTTGATTATCATATCATCACTTCATAGGCACTTGAATCTTCTAACCAATCTCCCTTAGTAATTGAAGTATATGCATGACTTCATATATTGTTTGCGCCAAAGCTCAATATTTGGATTCATTACTTGAGCGAGAAACCATATTCGGTTTTTTGCTTCTTTGTGATACCAAGTTCCCTCCAACAATAATAAAATAACTTGTGGCTAATCTCCTATCAATCTTCAATCATGCCTAATTAGCATTTGAAAAGCATTCAACATTCAAATGTTCATTGTTCTTATAGAGATAACCAGATCCAGGTATACCTTTCAAGTAACATACAAAGCCAGGCAATCCTAAATAAGTGAGGGCCTAGGCTCCAAGGTGTGTGCCTAGGCGTAGAAAGGTGAATCTTTCTGTATTTGAGAAAATTAGGTTTTTTCTTTACAATCTTGGTGGACTCTCTTGGCGATATCTATCCTTGACATCAAGCCAATCCATTAATCTAGTTGAAGAATAAAATAACCACCATCTCTATTACGTAAGTTTTTGTCTTGTTTTCTGTTCTTTTCCCGCAAAACCTGATTACCTCTCTTTCTTTGTGGTCTCTTTTCTTTTTTCCTCTAGAACTCTCCTTTTCTTTCTTTCTATAATCCTTTCATTGCTATTTAAATATCTTGTGTATACTAGGATTTTGTATACTTATTATTGATCATACTCGTCCTCTATTCATATCCAATATTTATTGTTAGGTATAGGTATTATCCAAACCTAACCCAGTCAAACTGATGATTTTACCTCAAGTTAATTGGGTTTGATTTGAATAGGTATCCATCGGATGAATCAATTTTGCCATCTTATGTTTGCAACAACTGTAGACTTACGATCAGCAACAACAATAGATTTAGGTTGAATTATAATTAAAACAGAAACAACAACAAAAAAAAAATGGTGACCAAAAAGAAGGAAAATTAGTCACAAATGAGAAACCACTACGATCTGAACCAACCACCTAAGAATCTTGACTACAAAAACTAGCGACTGCAATGGAAAAGAAATTGTGGCCTAGAAATGTCAAGTATGTGCCTCCATGTGTCGATGCAAGGGGAGCAAGCAGGTTACAAGATCTGCATGTGAGAGCCACTCGCCACTCTGTTTTTTACCAGAGCTACAAGAATCAGCTGATCAGCGATCAAGGAATCCTTTCTAGGCTGGCGGTGTGACCAAACAATGACTTAAATTGGTGACTAACAAAACCCTAGGTTTTTAGAATGAAGAAGAAGCAATCTGGATCAATTTATAAGCTGACACCATGCAACTGAAAGAATATTTCTTGTTATGTAAAGACTGATTTCCATCCTATATACACACGTATAAACTAAATATTATAGGATACAATTCATGCAGGAAAGAAAGAAAAAGCAACACAATACAGCCTTCTAACATGGAGAAACACCGAAGTTAACCCTTTCCCGTGATAATCCACATCATAAACTTTTTGCAGTGGTAATGTAAAATTTCATATACAGTTTTCAACTTTGTAGGTGAGATTTGATTAAACTTGAGCTTGGGGTACTGGAAATTGATGGAACTTGATATCATCTAATAAACTACTTTATTGCCAAATAATCACCTAAACTATTCAATCTTTTCAATCATACTTCAGTTTATCATGACAAAATTGATCAATTTTGGTCCTTGGAGACTATGACATTACTGTCGTAATCCTGGTATTCCAATTCCTTCAGTTAACAGCAATTTGGCCTTAATGGTTATTAACCTTTGCCTTTGCTTTATCTTTTATTGTTTCTCGGTCATCCTGTTACTCTCAATCCCTCCTTGGTTGCATTGCTTTCTTCTCGGATTTCTGGTTGTTTGTCGGCCACATGCTTTATTTTGCGCCACTTTGATCTTCCTTTTTCCAAGCCGCTCCCTCTTGTATTCAGGCATTGCTGTGCTCTTTAAAGCCAGAGTGATCTTTGGCCTTTGTACTAATAAATTCTTCAAAATAGACCAAGTATTAGTTTATGGAATTTGATTGAGAAATTAGGAAATCTGGGATCTGTTTTTAACCTTATCCTAATTTTTTTTCTGATGATATTTTTTTATGAATTTTTATGATTTTCCATCCTTCAGGTTCCAGCAAGCTTGTTCAAGAATTAACAAAATCGAAAGTTGAATGAGATTTTTTCTTCTCCTACCAATAATAACAATACATCAGCAGCCTCCATCTCATTCTTTATGATGCTTGGGCGCTCATTAATGTTTCAGCAGTAAGTAGAGTGGTTGTTTTGCTTCATCTGTGAGCCATTTGTTTTTTGTCAGCTCGGTTTCTTACCGAAATTTTGGATGATCCTGGGTGCAGGATAAATTTTGTTAGAAATACAAAGCATTCATATCTCATCGGGCCATGTTTTATTTATTTTTCTGTTGATCAATGAAATTTTTATTTAAGGCTTGGACTTGCTATGTTAGAACGGGTCATACTTTTGTTTCAAGGATATAATCTAAATCTGTAAGTGCAAATTTTATAGATTAAGCTGAGTAACAATATATGCTGAGCGTAATGCTGTTTTGTGTGCCTTCTTGCCATGAAATACTTTGGAAATGTGGAAAAACTAATGTCCAATGACGATTGTTTCCTTTTGTGATTACTATTCAATTGGAGCTTTGGCATTTAACCAAATACTGATCTATTACCATTTTGCTGTCAGATGTTTTTTTAGGATTCTACACTTTGTCCATATAAACAATACATAAACCAAATAGATTGCATTTAAACTTTGAAGTACAACTTGTCTGCGTTCAAGGATAAAGAATGTAATTCAAAAATCTAAATATCACATTTTATTGGCCTGATCTAATGATAGATATTTTCTATCTTCTGTATCATGTTTTATTTTATTGCTATTCTTGATTGATTCTTTTGTATGTAATTAGCTGACGAAATTCATCTGGATTTGTTTCTTGTGTTTGAACAGATTTTTTGGCTGACCTTGTATTTAAATAAGTTATGTTGTCATATATAAATTAATCAATTAATCACCTTGCATTATGCATTTTAATAGTCATAATTTGTCTTCGTTAACTAATTTGATACTTTGTTTAGATCACCATTAGAAAAAAATGTTAGTCCCTTTTGTTTTTTCAAGGAAATTCATGGATGACTACAACGTGGAGCTTAGCAAGTTAAAATAATTATATTGAAGAAATATTGAAATCTATCCCTAGGGCATGCATGCTTTATCAAATTCCAAAAGCTAAAACATGGTGAAAGGAATCTAAAGTTTAAGAGGTTTTATGTTTGTGTAGAGCCATTTTTGGATTTGAAGGCTGCCATTGCAAATGGTGATTACTAATTGTTTCTTTAGAGGACGGGAAAGCCCAAATGTTCCTAGATGAGCTCTGGTTTATGAGCATAAAAATTTATGCAATTCTAGCCTCGTACTTTAGCATTTCAAATAAGTTGAATTTATAATTAGATGCAAAGCATGAGTTCAGTTATGTTGGAATATGATGATGTCATCTTGGGAAGTTTGGAAGCTATTTAAAACCATGCACGTGCATGGTTTTGAAGTTGCAATTGATGGATGTCATCGGAACAAGTTGAATGCCATACAGCTGGAGGCTGGAATCGTTCTTGGCTTTGAATGGCGTTGAAGTTGCTTTTCATCATGGATTTGTGAGCCTAAAACCGTGGACATTGTTCATCATGCCTTTGATGTTGTTCACTTCATCCATGTGGAACCAATTTTTTCCATTTTTAATATAAATAGGATCCACGCCTTTTTAGTTTGACTTTTAGTGCAAACTTTTATATTTTATATTATATAATTATAGTATTATTCTTTTTAATTTATTTTTTATTTTTAAATTTTTATTATACAATTATAATATTATCCCTTTTAAATTTTTCCTCTTATTTCTTACTTTTAAATTTTTTATTATATGTATCTTTGATGTTTTTATGGTTTTTACTAGCTATTTCCTATTTATTTGTTAATTTTACTTGTAAATAAACATGTATATATTTATTAGTAAATAATTATATATCATATAATATTTTATAAAATATAAATATATTTATTAATATATACACTATGGTATATATTAGTAACTATCAAACAACACAAATTTAGGTCTTAAATGAAAAATAAAATCAAGACATACAAATGACATGATTAAAGATAATGGTCTCATAGAAAATTCAAAGATGTCTTCAAAGTACTAGAAACAAAATTGAAGCCAAGGGTAAGTTCTCATGCACTGTGATCCAACCAAATCTCTTCAAGGATTTTATATCAAACATGCAACTTGCTCTTTGATGCGACCTCAATTTAACATGACCATACCTTAGTCATAATAATTTCATATTCATAAATATAAAATCAGAAATGCATTGATGTATAAGAGCAAAATCATTTGAAAATTCACAAATCAAAAGTCATTCATAATACATGCAACCAACTTGAGCATAATGATTTCTAAAACACTTGTTCAATTCGACCAGCTTCTCAACGTTGATATTCTCATGACAATCTTGGCTTCAATCTCATAGGCATCAGCTGCACAAGCTTCAAATAACATACCGAAAATGAACACTAATCTACTAAGCATATAGCTTAATGTTATACAACTATCGGACATGAATAATCTCAACCTCAACCTCGTCAAAAATGAGGGACCAAATCAGAATCATTCATGTTCTGAATTTAATTCATTCTCATGAAACATTTTGTTGAGCTTAAAACACATAAAATTGATGGTTCATTTCACATCAAAAACATAAAGCTCAACACTGCCATCATTTCAATTAATGGAATATTGAAATCCATTACGTGAAACAGTAAATCAATTCTCATATTTAAGGACAAAAGTCTAGATCATTACATGATACAAATTTCACAACAGAATCCATGCACTAGTTCATTTGATACAAGTTATAGAACTCTGAAATTCACTAAAAATACATGTAAATTCTTGCATCCAAATTATTTTAAGCATGCTTTAAAAATTTATGATTATATATAGATATATCTTTAGGTATAGAATCATAATTCAGTCAACCAAAGAACTAGCTTGTGAAAACTACTCCATGTGGGTCCAAACAATTTGCTAGCTTGTGAAATAACATTATGTCCATGAAAATATGGTTACTATTCATTTTACCCAGTTCGAAGGAGACTCTTCTTTTGTCAGCATATACATGTCAATTAAAAGCTTCAAATCGTCAATCTGGTTTTGGTATCAAATAATCTCCGGATGTTGAGAAAAATGTGTTGTTTTTATTTGCACCTTGAGCCTGCCAAAAACCCCAGTTACTGAAGCACTCAAGTTGACATCCTCTTGAACCATTATGTTCCTGTGCGGGTCGTTTTGTCCTAATTAGTGACTTAGAACATCAAAAATATTCTAACACTTTTAACCTATATATATAAGAGTGTTGTTCTCCTTGAACAGTTCATGATCTTAAGTAAAGAGGTTAACTAACAGCCGAAATAATACAGCAGTGCCCACATCAGCGAAATGCAGCCACCTACAAAGAAATTACATTCGTATGTGAATGCATCTACAGTTTGATGTGGTTAATTAATTTTTATATTCTGCACGCCATATTACTGAGAATAGAGATTTTCATAGAGATCAGAAAGAAATATTTTTATTTCACTACTGTTCAACACCTTTCTTCACTAATAGTAATCTAATAATAAGTGGCTGTGCCAAACCAGCAAGAGGTCTTGCCAGACTGTACTGCCCTAAGAACAGATCAACTGCAGTCCTGCAGAACTAGCATATATACAGGTTGTTACAACAAGCCAGTACCATTCTACAACTTTAGCTTTCACTATTTGATAATTGACATGAAGCACATCATAATAATGTAGCAGTTTGTAACTGCTACTTTCAAATGATGATCAAAATATCTGACCTCAAAATGAAACCACATACACTGAACATTAATTAAATGTAATTGATAGATAATATGTTTATTAATAAATATTGAAAATTTAGGGAGGTGAAAGGGGGAAAAACCATCTCCTTAGAAAATTTTGTTTATAAAAGATCTCATCGGTGTTTCACTTTTCAAAGTAACAAACTAAACCATGTATATAAAACCATCTCCATCTTAGGTGAGCATCTGTGATAAGGGAAAAAGGATCATAAACTTGAGGGGTTAAAAGGATGATTATGTTATCTAATTGTCATACCTTAAAGCAAGCAAGGACCAATCAATCTCTGAGCTACTGTGAGAGGCGCTTATCATGCAAATGCTTCGATCCAATGCCAGGAGAACCAGAGGAGCCAACAGTCTGTTCCTGCAGTTGTTAACAGGGAAAATAGAAAAGGGATACGGAAATATTCAGGTCACTTGTATAGTCAATTCATATGCGTACCATATCTTGCATATTACTATGGATGTCAAAACAGCTTTGTACAGTTGGTGCTCTAAAGCCTATGTGGCCCTGAAATTGCCAAGAACCCAAACCATATTTTGTAAATGTTTTTTACAAGTATTAAACAGTTGAATCCAGAAACAATATTAATAAATCCAATACCAGTACTTGAAAACTTTGCTGGCCACCAAAGGAACTAACACATGCTGGTATTGAGTGTAACTGCCCCCTCAAAATAAAAGATGCCAGATTGTCAGCTGCTAAAATCTTATGTTTAAACACCTAGGTAAGTATATTGGCACTCAGCATACCAAACTCGGTGCACTCTGTTGATTGCTATAATAACCATCACGGATTGGAGAAATTGAGCTTAATTGTCCCTGTGATTAGTAGAGAAGAAAATACAATTACCGTTACTTTGAAGAAATATTGAATCTCATATATGTATAATAAAAAGCTTTACCAGCTTTATACATAATGAGGATAAGAACTGCACAAGATTCAAAATTCTTAAAAATCAAATTGAAATAAACTTATTTATAATCATACTAAAAGGTGGATTTGACTCAGTTTACCATAGCTATATTAACACTGTGAAAGGAGAGAAATAGGCAAAATTACAAACTATTTTTTCTCCATAAACATAATATAAAAATAAATTAATAAAAAAACTACTTCAATGTAAATGCTAATTTTCATAGAAGTTGCTTATATATATATATATATATATATATATATATATATGAATTTTGTTTCAAATCAAATGCTAAAGTTTGTTATCATTATATTAAATTAAATTAATGTAATATTGTTAATCAAATTCTAGAAAATAATTATCAATTTTATGTATATTCATATTATATATGCAAAATATAGATTATGTGAAATTAAATTAAATTTAATATAAAACATATACTAAAAAGTTATCTTAAATATTCATACCAAAAATTCTATCATATCTACTCATATATTACATAATTTTATTAGGTTGTGTATTCATATTGTTATGAATTTAAAGTGCAATGAAATAATAATAATGATAATGATAATAACTAATCATATTATTAATAATTTGTATTTTATGTTAAACAAACTAAATTGTAACTAACAAGGTCAAATAGATAATATTGATGTGCAACAAACGTACAAAAATTCTAGTAATAGAAAAAGCCAAAATTATTTTCTATTGTACTTCTTATATATAAATTTATTTCCACTTATAACTATATTAGTTCTAGGTCAATAGTATTTTATCTTTTTATGGAAAAAACAATGGTTTACAATTCTCTATTAAAAGCAACACCCTTCTCGGTGCTTTTCCTCAATTTGATGGTAGAGCATTGCTACACATTTGAGTATGCTGACAAGGTTGGTTGACCATAAAAAAGGGTTTGAACCAAAGCCCTTGCTACTAATACTTGCAACACTAAGATCGAACATTGGATATTAGTTACAAAATGAACATTGGATATTAGTTACAAAATCATGTGCTCTAAACCACCATGCTACATATGGGAATTGTTAATTTCTTGCAAATAAAACAGCTATATATAAAAGTATTCGTTGTTCTGATTTATTTGGTTTCATGCCCTTAGAAACCTAACTAAAACTAATTAAAATCAAATGAAAACACCTATAGATACCAAATTAAATTATTTATTGGTTTGGTTTTCCATTTCAACAAATAATCATCTCCCCTAATGAGTGAAGTGAAATAACTGTAAAAGAATATTGTTTATCATGACTCAATTTTATTGTTTAATTTTTCTATTATGTCTACAACGTTCAAAATATATACGATCAGTCATTGGAAGTAGCTAGAAGAAATGTAGGAGTGAATTCATAATGAAACTATTCTTCAAGTTGTTAATATTTACCAAATGTTAAAATTCATTTAATAATCATTTCAAACAGCTGCTACTAAGGTCAAAAAAAAGAACAGCTACTACTAAAAATATATAACAAAATTTATGATAATTTCATAGCTATCGGTGCTTAAAGTTCATACCACTACTTGCATGTTCTGTTGAGAACCAAAGAAACCATCAATAGATGAAGGCCTTGAGCCAAATTCCTGAAAAAAAAAAACATTAAAATGGAAAATTAGAAAGCAAAACAATTGTTTAGCCAATGATATCGGAGATGAATTTCTTTGGTCCTTTCCACTGCACGCATATCAGACACTTCATACCATATCTTGAACGCCCTGTTGCTGAACATAGCAATTCTCAATGTTGTGTACTCTGGAGTTTATTTGCTCCTGCATCATACAAGTTCATATTGATAAGAGATATTGTAAACCTATATAATTATCTTAATACCAAAACAAAAACTTAATGACTCAAGTTTTGCAATATGACAAACCAATGGCTGGTAGCTGTCCTGCAAACCACTCATTACTTCTGGTTCAGAAAGTACCTACAGTATAATAGAAAAAATTACTTCAAGATATGGTCCACAGCATCACATTACTAGGATCTTTGTCAAACCATAAAAACCTTTACTGACCTTCTTTTTTTTGTATCTTTTCTTTTTCTTCGATAATTTAGCCATACAACTGTTGTTCTCTTCTTCATTGTCAAGAAAGCGATGAACAGCCAACTTACTGGGTTCTAAAACATTCTTGACAGAGTTGTTGACACGTACACAACTTTCCTTGATTTCTTCTAATGCCTGGAAAGCAATATGATAAGCTTCTTGACATAAAGACCCTGCTTCACCAAGTTCGAGGGCCCGTTTACACAGATCATTGAAGCGCTGCCCCCTAGAAGGAAGACTGTTTGATGCTTCAGCAACAGTTTCGGTGATTTTCGCATCTTTTGTCCATCGTTTCAATATATAATGGGATGGGACATTGGAAATACCAGACACTTGAAGAACAAGAATGGCATGTTTACAAAGAAAACCTCTATATTCAAACGAACGGCATAAACAATGAATCTCTGATGCTCTTCCATCCCAAGCAACAAGAAAATTCTGTCGTTCTTCAAAATCATCAACCCAAAAGTTTAGAGTTGGCCCATCTTCAATTTCTTTCTGAAGCCGACATGAAACTATGCCCAAAATCTCAACCTGGAACTTCTTGAATATTGCATTTGTGTAGACCGTTGACATTTGTTTCTCAAAAGCTGAATGAGATCCCAATGCAAATTGTTTATTTTCCGTTTCAAAATCAGCTTTAGCTTCCATTCTTAACCTGTCTTGCAAAAACAGTTTATACTGCTCCATAAACTCCTTGAATGTAGCTTCCCTATGAATGTATTTATCGAAGAAAGAGGCTATACTTCCATATCTCTCAGGTGTGGACATTCCAGCCAAGAATATATCTTGCATATATGTAGGCACCCACTTTTTACGATCTTCATACAATGTGCAAAACCAGTCATCCTCTCTTAGCTGAAATCTAATGATCATTTTCCGCCATCGCTTCTCAAATTGCTCCTCAGTCCAAGACCTATTAATGCATTTATTGAGCTTTGCCATAAAAGTTTCATCTTCATTCACAACATGAGACAAATTCTCAGGCATCTTATCCAGAACATGCCATAAACAGAAACAGTGGCGTGTACTAGGAAATACATCTCTGACAGATTCATTTAAGCATTTTTCTTGCTCAGTAATGATTACTTTGGGAGCTTGACTGCCCACCGCTTTGCACCATGTCCGCATTAACCAAACAAAAGTAGATGTGGTATATTCTCCAATCAATGCACATCCAAGCAACATGAATTGAAAATGATGATTCACACCAATAACTGAAGCGTAAGGAACTTTGTAGTTGCTTCTAAGATAGAAGGTATCAAAGAAGACAACATCACAGAAAAAACTGTAATCATGCCTGGCCTTTGCATCAACCCAAAGCACATTTCTCAAACGTTTATCATGATCAAGATCTAGTGAATAAAAGAAACTAGAGTTCTCAGCTTGCATGCACATAAAATGATCAAGCAGGAGTTGTATGTCGTCATGATCTAAAGCCAACTGCAAGCCTTTCTTTTGACTTGAAACTAAACCAAATTGCTTGTTACGTCCCTGGATAGAATTGTAAAAATCATCCGGAGAAATCTCATGATTATGCTCCTTTATAAAACTATAAATAATCCACTTCTCATCTTCTGTTCTCTTTATATGCATGCCTGCTTTACAATCTGTTTTTGTGCATGATCGTGAATTGACAGTTGAACCTGACTCCCGCTTACTTCCAAATCTAGAACATGCAATTTTTACATCAATAAACTTGCCAGATCTTTTTGAACGGCGACTAGCCTTTATAGTGATGCCAAATCCTACAGATCGTGCATACTCTCTATAGAAAGAATATGCTGCCTCCTTTGTTTCGAATTCTAGACCATTTCGGGGCTCACAGATCAAGCCTTTATCAACATCTCCTTCAAGAGCGTTACTTTTTACAAGATTGCCACTAGTACATCCTTCATTCTCATTAGTTCTGCTAGACTCAACAACTTGCTGGCTCGTATGAGAAAATATATCCACTTCACTAACATGCAATCCATCAGCATTATCCATGACATGAATAATTGTAGTTGTACCTAGTTTCCCCTGCTCCTCAGAAGATAGCTCAACATCTACCTCCATGATATCGGAAACAAACAATCATATTGACAAAGCCCTGACACACATATAAGTATGCTCTCATGTGTAATAATTCTAAGCATGAAGTATCTCAGAAGCAAAACTAATTACCCATCAAGTGAGGGCTTGCACATTAATTTATCTGAAACTCTTAATCATCGTCTCACACAGAAACATTCATACTTGTAGTCACATTTCAGCTTATTCCTTTCAGAGTTCAATACTATGCTCAAGTTAAACCTTACCCACAGCTAAAACCACAAACAAACAGCCATATGACGAGGAAAATTCAAGAATGACATCCAAGCCAAGCAGAATAAGCAAACATCATCAGAAAAAATGAAAGAAAAAAAACGTGGGAATAACAAAATAAAGATTAGTAGTCCAAAAAGGAAAATCCCATAACGTTAGTTTTACATAGCCAATCATTCCCCATGTGTACTTAATTCAATCTTATCAACTAGGAATGATTACAAACTTGTACACGAATACTTGACAGATGATTTACTTCATGATGAAATAAAACAAAAACAAAACAACATAAATATAAAATTGATCAGTAATCAGCTTAAGAAAACCGTACATATATATGTATAAATATATCGAAGGAAGGACAAAGATAATTGCAAGAAAGACACATCGTAAATGATGCACAGAATTGTTAATCGACTAAATTAATTTACCTTGACTGGGTTCGGAAGAATCAGAAAAAAAAAAAAAGCCTAGAAACAGAGTTTGGAATTCAGAAATTCCTTCTTTTCCATTGCTAATCTTTGGTATATTAGCATGTGGGTCTGATCTGTTTCCGGATTTGAACAGGAATAACTCTCGAACATGGACCAAAGTCCAAGTGTTCTTTTTCTTTATGGAAAAAATGGAATACATTTACTTGTTGACTTTTAATTATGCAATTCTTTTTAAAAATAATCCAAAAATAACCAAAATGCTTCCAAAATTTCATATTTAGAAATACTCTATATGGGAGTGTATGCCTTCTTTATGAACATATGTGTCTAGAGTTTTATGTCTAAAAAAGGATATGTATTCTTAGCTTGGACTTCAATAATAAGATTATAATAGGATTTTGGTAGAATTCAAGGGCACCCATTTCCTTTCCTTACCTTATTCCTTCTATTTTGACATTTTTAACTCAAACAAAATTTCTAATTTCCAGGATGTGCACCTACATGTGCATTCTTGCTTGTTGCAAACATGTCTAGATTTTCATACTCATTTAGTTCAAATATATTGTGGTTGATTTTTCTTGTTTTAAATCATTTTTAGATACTTATCATCATTAGTGTCTTTTTAATGCATTTATGAATTTTCATCTTGATTGATTTTTTTTATAAACCTTATTCATTTTCTTTTCCATCAAGTAAACACATGTTTTATGTTCATTGAAAGATACTTTAAGCTTTTTTGTATTTACAAAGATGCTTAAAGATGATTTATGAATGCTAAATACATTTTTCAATCCATTTGTTCCCATTTTTTTTATCATTTCATCACCTTCTTTCATGAAGGTACACTTGATTTCTAAAGATAGGTACATTCAAATAATTATTTATAATTCAACTATAACACATGTATTTGATTATAATGTTGACCTCAATTTTTTATAGGTCTTTCTATGACTTGGTAAGAACTATTATAATTTAGCTTGTGAATGAATGTTTGTATTTATTTATTGCTCCCCCAATTTCTAGATCTAATTTGATTATATGTTTTATTTTGATTTATGAAACCTATTTTCTTACTTTTTTTCTCATATACATTGAAAGTCCTGCAGAAGTATGGCAACACGGGCTCAGTTTATAATGGTTCGGCACAACTCTTTGCCTACGTTCACTTCTCCTAAGTCTTCCACTTAGGGTTCCACTAAACAAATCAATCAATACAACAAAGGATTCCACAACAAGAATCCTAACCCTAGTGTTTTCAGGCTCACACTCAAACATTTACAATCAATGTCAATCTCACAATAAACAAACTCTCAATTACAAGATAATGCTTCAAGCATTAATCACACACCAACCCAAGATTACAATAACCAACACTTAGGTTGTGAAAGTAAAGTACAATGAGAGTATACAATATAAGATTAAGTTTCTAACAAGTTAACTTACTTGTTAATGACGTTCATAGCAGTATAGAAGCTTTGCACAAAGAAAATAGCTGTTAGAGAAGTAAATGTACTATCAATCTTATGAAATAAATCGGTTAGAAGGCTTTTAAAAACTTTCTGTAGATGCATGTACGGTAGTACGGATACCTGTACGCCCATACCGCTTTAAAAATGGCAATACATAAAACACGTCGTAAGCTAGGTACGCTCATACTACCCATTAGTACGCCTGTACCAAAGCTTCTGGAAAAATTCAAATGTAGTGCGAATATTTGGTATGATCGTTCCACTCACTTGGTACACCCGTACTAAAGCTTTGCATAATTTCACAATATTTAGTACGCCCGTACCAAACTCAACAACTCAAAGCCAGCTTGGTACAGTCAGCAGTATGGCCGTACCACACAGAACACAATAATGGTACACTCGTATGGAATCGAGTATGCCCATACCAAATACAGTAAAATCAAATCCACTTGGTACGATCAACCGTATGACCGTACCATATAGTACAAAGTAGTGGTACACCCGTACTAAATCTGGTATGCCCGTACTACATCCAAAAATCATACTTTAACTTGAAATTAACTTAAATTGATTTAAACAAAATACATACATCAAAATCCTATGTCTAACAATCTCCCCCTTTTTATGTTGGCAATTAATTTAAGTTCAATTTTGCAAAAACATAATCAAATACTTGTGATTTAAAAATCTTCCCCTTTGTTTTAGAATTAATACAATCAATTATCAATAACCAATCAAGCATAAAGGAGAGAGCAGTACAATCAGAAATAACTCAAAGCAACAATCAAATATCATATATCATAAGATAAAATGAATACAATGCTCAAAGTAAGCTAAAAGATAAAAAAAATACAATGAAAGTCAACAAAGTCAATAAAACTAAAAAAATTTGAAAAATCACTAAAATCATCTATTTATCCAAAACATCTCCCCCCTTCGATAACATCAAAAGCAATCACTGCAAACTAGGAGGAGGGATAAATGGATCTAAAAGGATACCGATAGACTAAAGAGTAGCAGCTGTGGTCATCTGGAACTCCTTGAAATTTATAATATGATAATCCAAGCGCTGATCAATAGAGTCAAAGCATCGCTCAAAACCATCAAGTCTAATGTTGAGTGCCACAAATTGTTAAGTAAGTAAATCAATAATAAAAGGAGAAGCAGCAGCAGTAGCTGGATCAGGTGTGGTAGAAGGAGCAGGATCAGGAACAGTAGCAGACGAGGATCTACCTTGAGACTGCCTCTGACATTTATGGCTTTGAGCCGCTTGGCATGTAGCATCAATAGTAGGGGAATCTGAGGGGACACGCAGCTCAGTAGGTGTGTCCTTCGAAAGAGGCACCTGCATGTACCTACAAACGGTGATAACTCTACGTCCATATAAAGCCATAGTGTCATTAGGAAGACCTAATGCCAGAATATGCTCAAGTCATATCCTAATGTACTCAGAGTGAGCATAATACTCAAAATCACTATCACATTCAAGGAGCATGGAGTGCTTAATGAACGACATATCTAGATTAGGACCTTGTGGTCTCGGAGTAGGAGGAGAAGCTAGAAGGGCATGTCGTCGATGGTAGAGATGGTGAATGATAGGTTCAAAAAGAATAGCCCTGCTAGGCTGTTTCTGAACGCCGACCTCATGAAGAGAGGTTTGAAGCCAATGCTCAGACTGAATATGGGTGTCCGTGATCATGGAATGTAAGAAAATCAGGTCAGAGCCTGTAACAGTGTCATTTGACTCTGATCGCCCGAATATAAGATAAGTGATCAGTCGATGACAGTAATACAGAGCTAGGGACTTAAGATAAGAGGATTTTAAGCCTCGAAGTGTCACACCCTTATTTTTAGCACGTATAATATTAATGATTCGAGAGATAAAAATTATTTTTATATATGATTAAAATTAGGCGATGATATGGAATTATGGAACATTACGTATTTCGAGGTGACAGTTCATAAATATTATGATGATGATAAGAAATATTTATCGAGATTAAGGAATGATGATAATTTGATTGTAGATTAAGTCGAATATGTAAAATAAATTTAAGCGTATTTAATTAAGGTGATTGATTAAATGCACGTACATTAAGGTACGATAAATTACGTATGCATGAAAATGCATGCAATTGAAGAAATAAGATTAATTATGATTGTATTTGGAGTATGTATAAATTAATAAATAAGTATGATTAAGGATCATATAAATAAAATTATATGTATGAAATATATACGTGTATAATTATACATATCGATATAAATAAGGTTAGTGATTAATGGAGTGTATTAATATAATTCATGAATATTAAATAAGTAATTGGAAAAATATTTAAGTATTAATTAGACATGAGATGAAAAGAATAAAATATAGTTTAATTTAATTATGATATAACAAGGAATTATGAAAATAAGATATTGATTTAATAAATAAATATGTAAGATGGAATATAAAGTATATTTTTCAATAAGTGGGATTTGAAAATAATGTATTTTAAATGGTATAGGAGGATGTGTTAGTGGATGAATAAAATATTAACAATATTGAAATTGGAAAAAGGGGTATTGGAAGTGGTGTTAGTGGATGGAGAGAGATGATTAAATAATAATATTTGGAGATAGTGGAAAAAGATGTGCGATTTAATTAATTGAATAATATATTGGTGGATGGTATTTGTAATAAAATAATAAGTATGTGAGTATTAATTGAGTATAGAAATATGTATTAAATGGAGTTGATTGGTGGAATTTAAGTTTTATACATATAAAAATATGTATTTGAGGGTATATAGGGCTTATGATGGTGATGCCCTAGGAATACCTTGACTTAATATGAATTATTCTTCATTTTGGTCATATTACCACTCATTTTTCCTCTTATCTTCACTTTGGCCAAATTATTCTCTTCACTTCTTTCTTCATTCTTTATTTTTCTTCATTTCTTCAAGCTTGTTCTTCATTGTTCTTAAAGAAAAACCGAAATATACTTCATGTACTACTTCTTTTCTTATCTAAACTTAAGCTCAAAGCAAGTTTTACATGTAAAGCTCAAGTCTAAGTCAAGATATCTTCACTTCTCCACTTTTCAAGTTGAAGCTGTAGCCTTTTCATCATGGAAGCTGAATTTATACTTCATTCTATACTCTTTAGCTTTGATTTTTCAAGATCTAACAAGGTTCATATGTATATATGAAGGTTTGACTAAAATACTCCTTATTCTTCTTCTTTTAATTGATGATTGAAACATATCTTAATGATCTTTAAAGTGATAGAGATTCAATCACAAAACAATCTCAAAAACCCTAGATCATGCAAAATTACTAGATATCAAGTGAGCGGATTTAAATATGTATCGGTAGCGTACCTTGCATCATGGTATGCTGAGATTGAAGACGACGAATATAGGTATGTAATCTTCCAGGAAATACAAAACAGAATTTAG
>CANYBF010597487.1:0-35639 GCA_948192965.1 Dalechampia spathulata
TTTTTAATTATATTCTTATAATCATCTTCTCCTCATAACATCCCAATATGTTAATTATACATTAAACTATAGACTTAATCCATATTTCTATTCTTATACTTAAAATCAATGTATTTAATAAACATCAATATAGCATATAAACTTACCCATCTTTGAATACCATTCCATATATTTTCAATTTAAATTATCTTATCATCATTTTCATTTTTTTTTATCTATTGACCATCATATTGATTTCGGCAACCATGAATTTTTCTTCAAAACAAAATACGTTTTTAAGCTCTTATAAACCAAACGTTGGTTATAAGCATGATAAACTCTGTTTCTGCAGACACTTTAACCGTATCTAAAATTCCATATAAACCTTAATATGCATAACCTTCAGCTGCAAGAAAAACGCAATACATATACCATATAATTCAACCGCAGATTTCACATATTTTTGTTTTGAATTCATATCAATAAACATCCTCAAAGCTTCACAAACTCAAGTCAATATTTCATTCCATTCGGCTAACTAATAAACATTCATAACTTAGGTAACTACTAAAGCTATCTACTGAACAACTCACCTTTTGATTACTCCAAACAAAACATAACTCAAACTGCTTATACGTTGCTAAAATTTGTCCAACCGAAAACCAACAGCAACCAAAATCAACCCTTCCGCAAACTGTTACAATCAAACCACACAAATGTTGACAGATATATAGGTTATCTAACTTTACTAAAAACTGGTAAGAAATGAAGTTTGTTTCGGTTATTATCTCAACAACAACAAGCCATCATAAAACAAAAAAAATGAGTTACACTACCTTTAACTTGAACAACACCATTTCGGTGAAAGAAGAAGTGGTAACATCAGCTGCGTTTTAAGAAACAAAGAACCAAGAAACGCAACCCTTAAGCTTCACCAATTTCGTATCATGAAAACTGAACAGAGAATAATAGAAAGTAGCAAAGAGAATTGGGTTTTTGTTTTAGAGGAACAGCAAACCAAAACTCAATATAAAACAGAACGATTTTTACCATTTTGATGAACTCAAAGAAGGCTTCGGTAGAATAAAAACAAATACAACTTCTTTTGAATCATTAATAACCAAAAACGCAGCTTTTTCCTCAACAGATTTCAGATTGCCATTGAAGTAAACCAAAATTCGAATGAATACAATGAAACCAAGAAGCATTCGGGTTCTTAAAGATAAGGAAATAATTAGTAGAAAACAAAAATCATAAAGAGAGAAGATAGAAGCCGTTGAGAGAAAATGACACTTGATTTGAAAGAAGAAGAAAAGGGGAGTGGCGGATGGTGAGGGAAATGAATTGGTAGGGCAACATTTGTTTGTGGCGAAAAGACCAAAATGCCCTTTAACCCATTAGTCAACATAATGGACTCTTCTAAATGCTATTTGACCGAAACTTTAAGTGCCAAAATGTCCCAAAAATCCATTTAAAATCTATTTAATAAAATCATATCTTATCCTCCATTAATAATAATTATCTAGATATCTATTTATTTACTTAATTTCTTAAACTCCAAAATTTTAATTTTACTTAACATATCTTTTCTTACTCTATTTTACTTATTCTAATAATTCATCACTTAACTTAATTCTAATAATTTGACTAACTTCAATATAACCAATAATAAAATACTAAATTATAAATATATATCTTTAATATTTAACTTATTTACTAAACTTTCATTTATAAATTATATATATAATCTTCTCATATAACGTAATTATCATTTAATAAATATTATTGCTGAAATTTTAACATACTAAATTTGTTTTTACTTAATTTCTAAGAAAATTTCCTGATTTTTACTCACTTACGTCATAATTTATAATTATGACGTCATAAATAATTTTTATTCCAAAAATTTCAAAATTCATATATACCTAGATAAAGTTAACGTAAGCTCAAAAGTCAAAACCGTTTATAAAAAGTCAATTTCTATAACTCTAAGACGAAGTTTGAGTACCGTTTTCTATCACAGTTAGGGTTTGCGGCAGAAATTGACATTTTCCATTTTGAACGTTAAATGCACTTTTTCTTCTCATAAGCACTATTCCACATTAATTTCACAGCATAAACATAAATATTGCATTTAAACATTTATTTAAATAGGCGCAGTAATGCATAAAATGCAGGATGTGACATATTGTATCAATAAAAAATATTTTTACATGAAATAAACACATATTTTGTAAATATCAAATAGATAAAATAGAAGAAGATAAAAGAAAATAAAGCTCAGGAAGAAATAATCAAACAAGCAGGAAAAGGAAAAAAGGTTACAACAACTACAACAGCAAGAACATGTAATTATTTATTCACTACTCAAAATTAATTTATTAGTGATCATTTAAATAAAAATTTAAGATATATGCTATTCATTTTATCCTTGAAATATGTACATAACATATGCTCATTACTTGTTTATAGATGTTCAATCTAATAAAACTTAAAAAAAAATTATAGATACCACAACTAATTAACTTATGATGTTCAATTTCATACTCAGGCAAGCATCATAAAGATTAAACTATAACAAATGCAAACTAATAATTAAAATTGAATAACATATATGTGATATTTACCATATATACAATAATTAATATTATATATATATATATATTTACCATACCAACGAATATAAAATACGTACTCTTATATGATACACGTATTATATATACCATATTGATATCTTTTATTTACAATATATACAATTTAATGCATTTGTTAGTATGCTTATATACATTATTCAAAAATTAATGCACTTAAAAATGATATATTGTGTTAAGAATATGTTATATCTACCATATATACATTAGTAAATATTGTAAATATATATTTATAATAGTAACAAGTATAAAATATGTATAAAAATACAAAAATAAACATTTGATTTAATGGTAAATAAAACAAAACCAAAACAACAAGTAAATAAGCAAAACAAACAAACTCATTATTCATTATTCATATAAATATCTACATTATCTCATTATATACTATTTACTTCATCCTTGATCTTCCAATAACATAGGTTCATTTTTGAATCAAACATGCAAAAATCACCAAGGATGAAAAGGAAAACAATGAAGGGCAAGAGCCTCAAAAGTCCTTTTATTGAAAAATTTAGATCAACTAAAAGGTAAGAATGACCAAAGAAAAAGAAGAAAAAAGAAGCTTCAAGCTTCAATCTTGGTATAGAGGAATCACAAAACTCCAAAGATACAACCAACCAAGAAAGTCCTTTAATTGAACCAATTATAATGAAGCCACTCAACATTATCAAACCTACTTCACCACCAAGTCTGGAACATTAATGAAATTGTCTTAACTACTATAATAACTTTTAATTCTAGTTAGTGTAATGCAATGTAACCAAGACTTTCATAAATATTAGTCTAATCAGTTTTTTATATAGCATATTATCTGTCTCAAGACCTTATAATTATGAAAACTATTGTAAACATTTATAAATACAAGGTATCTTAGTATTTCATATATGTCATTAATCAGATAACATCAATATGGTATAAAAGTAAATGACATCAATATGGTGTATAACACAAACCTATTAAAGAACACAACTACATATAATTCAATATAATTATGGTATAAATAAATAACACTAATATGATGTATAATAAAATATAAAAATAAAAGATCTATATTATTCTACAATTCTATAATGAATTACATTAATGTATACATTATAATTCAAAATTATGAAACAACTCAAAAATACATACTATAACTTTTTTGTTAAATGTATACAAGCACATATCAATATGGTTTATAATTCACGTAAGTATCATCAATATTATATATAACCATATCAATTTCAATGTATATATATAAACCAAATGTCTAATTTCATCTGAATATATCAAACTATATACCATTATTCAAGTAGAAGAAATCAAAATTTCTAAAATTACAAACAACATATAAATATCATAACAAACAAAAACTATAACAAAATTGATAACCTATATCTAATTCTTGCCATAATGTACACTTAGTTTTGTTTCTCTAATTGAAAGAATTCTACACTTCTTTACTTTACCAGCAGAATGCTTAACATTTGATGGAAGCAATGTTGGAGCATGAATAACACCATAAGAATCCAAACCACCTAAATTACCTAATGGCATAATTGAACCACTGTTAGTCTCCTTAAAATTGCAAACATTATGGTAACTAGACATAAAATCAGTAGTCTTAAGATGTCACTTCCAAATGGAGGCAAAAGCAGGACCACACAAAAATTCATGAAGTTGCCAAACATTGCATGTATAAGGACGTTTCAACAAATCAACCTCATTACTGAACTATTCATCTAAAACTTGAAAGAGATTAGAATTAATAAGTAGAACATGTTGCAAAATATAATGTAAATAAGGTAATAAATATGATCAATATGGTAACTAAATTAACTATTAAACTAAAAAGAACACTAATAATCATTTTTCCTGGTAGCATCTTTAGCATGTAATAATCGACAATGAGCCTTTGAAGTAAGAGTTGTAAACATACCATTGCCCTCAATCCTATGCTCATAAAACCACTTTTGTAGTAATGACCAATATCATTCAACTAAAGAAACAATCAGATACTCCTTAACATTTGATAAAATAACGATCATTGACTCAGACAAGTTTATGGTCATAATATCATACCTCTTTTTAGGATACAATGCTAGAGACCATAACTCAAAACCAACCTCATGAAGATAATTCTTAACACCTCTCTTATAATGCTTGATTTTAGCTAAAAAATACTCAAAATCATTTTTATGATATGCAAATGGCATCCATAAAACCACCCATCCACCTTGAACCCCTTAAATTTACTATTCAAATTATTAAACAAATGTTGCAACAATAACAAAGAAATGCATTTAGGAAAACAATTGAATAAGCTTTAGGAATACTAAACTTATGATTAGAAATAACAATAAGATCCTCTCACTCAACAATAGACAAATGTAACTTAGAAAGAAACCACTCCTATGAATTATCATTCTAACTATCAACAATTTTAATTGCCAAAGGAAATATATAATTATTTCCATCTATACAAACAGCCATTAACAAAGTACCACCAAATGCGGACTTTAAAAATATACCATCCAGAGAAATAACAGGCTGACATTTAAAAATCTATAATAAACCTTGAATAGAGGCACCAAACAATATAAAGAAACATAAAAATCTATTACTTGAATCAACCCCAAAAAAAGTAAATAAACATAAAAATAATAAAAATATTATAAATATGATCAATAAATATAAACCACATTGTGGTAACTAAATATATACCATACAGACAACAACACCTAACATACCAAGATTCTTCTCTTCAATCTTTAAACAAAGCAATGGTATTAAACCATAAGATAATGACCTTTAGTATCATCATATACATGTTTTCTAGCCTTCCAAGCCTTATAATAACTAATAGAAATGTCATGCCTTGCATGAATAAGTGCAATAATGTTCTTAGGTTTTGAATGGTCACTAATAGCTCTACTAAAGTCATCTTTCAAAAACCCAGCAACTATACGACTAGAAGCCTAACAATTCTCATTTGAAGTGACATCTCGTGCACAAGAATGTTCATTTATATACTTCTGAATAACCCATACATCTCTACTAGAATATTTTGAAATACACATAAATCATTTACATCTATCTTTAATATAATAATTAATGAAATAATCCAAACAAGATCGTTTAACATAAAATTCAAAATTATATAAAGCAATTATATTCCTTAGTTTTCTCAAAATTGACTTGCTAGAAAATTCATAACCAACCTCAATATTAATACTAGACAAGTCAAAATCTTCAAAAATTAAAGAATCAACACAATCACCACTACTCAAAATTAAAGAAGAGGAAATAATAGAAGATGAACTAGTGACATCAAAACTATATTCAGTAGAAACCATTTCACCTGTATATAAAAAAAGAATAAATATACTCAATAAACATCTAAATTAAACAATCAATACAGTAAATAAAATATTAAAAAATAACAAAATGGTAAACATGGAAAAACAACAACAATAAATCAAACATAATACCAAAAATCACTAAGAACACAATCAATATGGAAATTAAAAAATAGAATAAAAATCAATAAAAACTAACAAATTTTAAAATGAGTCAATTTAAAGTGAATAAAACATATAAAATGAAAAATGTTGCATAGAATATATTATAAATATGGTAAATAACATAAACATAAGACCTAATAATAAGGAAAGTAAAATTATTTTGTTCAAAAAACTACAAAATACTAATGAAAACCAAAAATAAAAAAAAATAAAGAATTGAAATCAAGAAAATCAACACATGACATAAAAAGAAGGAATAATAACCAGAACAATCAAAAAAACATAACAAAACAATAATTAAAAAAAAAGCGAATACACAACATAAAAACAATGCATGAATAATTTTTTAAAAAATTACTACCATAACAAACAACTATAATTGATTGAAATTGCATCAAGAACAACACACCCAAACAAGAAGCTATAATACACAAATCATGATAAGTGTAAATTTCTCAAACCATGCACTAATACGAAAATCTAATTGGTAAAATCAAGAAAAACAAGAACAAAGAAAAGAAGAAGAAGAAGAAGATAAATACAAGCTGGAAAAAAGAGAGATAAGAAGTAGGCAATAAATAGAAAAAGATTTGGAGGAAAACAAAAGTGAATAACAACAACATTAAATGATTAAAAGGGTATTTTAGTAATTAACTTTTTAAATGTGATATAAATTTTGTTGAAAAGTCAACCTAATATAAAACAAAAATATATACTTAAAATCTGATATATGTTATAATTTTCTGCTTTTATATTCAATGAAAATCCAAATTATTAAAGCCCAAAATTCTGCCCGTTTTATAGAATAGGGTTAAATTGGCTTATTAACTTATACGGTTCTATTCCTACCAACTCCTGTCTTCTGTTTTCTTCTATCAACTTCCTCTGCCCCATCCTCTCTTCTTTTTTTTCTTTTCTCAATTTCCTCTTTCCAATTTCTAAAACCACCCTTTCTCTCTCTTTTTTTTCCTCAACTTTTTCTTTCTACTTTTACAATTTCTAATTAGTTTTCCTTAGTTACTTTATTTGATTTTATTTCTCTAATATTTTCATGTTCCATATTGGTTGGGTTGTAAATACAATTTATTAACCTTTTCATTATTTATATTATTTTTGAATTATTCTTTTACATTTGGTCGGATCTATAATATAAAATATCAATTTGTATTGAATCAAATCAAATCAAAAAATTTGTTTTGATTTTAAATCAATGCGCATGTTTGATTCGGTCAGTTGTCTTTTAATTTTTAAGATTCAATTTTAATTGGATTTGATTTAATAGCTGAATTCATCGATGCTAATACTATTCAAACAAAGTTGAGTTAATCCAAAATAAAAAAAATAAGTTGAAATTCATCATGAAATCAACTTAAATGCATGCAAACGAATTAAGATTATATAATCTAAAGAAAGTATGATGATGATTAAAGATGATAAAAGCATTGAAATGCAATGTTATTATTATGTTAATGTAAAATTTTATAATTTAATAGAATAAAATATGTAAAATATAATTAATATATTAAAATATTAAATACATTATTCTAAATGAAAGAATGCATGATAATATTTTAAATGTATAATAATTGAGATGAAAAGGATAGTAAATTAATATCAAATATTATAAGCATAAGGATATACATTATATATTTAACACTAAGCCTTTGTTTGGGAAGTTTTTGAGGGATGAAAGAAAATTACTTTCATAATTTTTACAAATCTTACTGTATTTTCCTTTTATCTGGGAAATGAACAGCTGGATAGTTATATGTTGTTGACAATATTTCATGATTGATAATGGTTCATTTTATATTGAAAGCTGCTATTTACTTATTCACCGTATCATTATTATTTTATTTATTTATTGTGCTGATGTGTTTTTTCATTGTTTTAATATAAATCATCGTGGAAGCATTTATGGGTATATATGGTTTGCCTCTATCTGCCATGGACAGTTAACCTTGGCAGCTGCAGATATTGTAAAAGGCCGTAACTGCACTGCTGCCCACCATGGCAGACCTGTACTTATCGCTGCAGGAGCCAACTGGGCCGAACCCCAGAACTTTGCAGCATGTGTTGCTGATGGCAATTTGATCACTGGGGCTACATATTTCGGCCATCCTGAGTTCATTCAGCTTTTTGTGAAGGCCCTAGATGGTATTATAACCGGCAAGCATAAGCGGATTCTGTTTCTCTGTGGGGTAAGTTCTAACTAGTGACTGTCTGTTGACACAGTTTGCATGTTTGTATTTCTTTAGAGCTGAGACGTTGCGCTAACACAAAATTGATTAGAATGTGGAAGACAGCATAATATATGTTTCGAGTTGATGGATCATAGCTAATGTACAGTAAAACCTTTTAACTTATTTATATTAAAAATATTTGCAGTTGCCATAATAAAAGCTTGTAGTAATAGGAAACATGTGCATATGCATTCAAAAGTCTTAATGCCATAAGAAATAAACGCATAAGATACTACAATGGGAGGGTCTTCTCCTTGTATGAATTCTTAATTGAAGCAGGATCTACTTAAAAAAAAGTCTTCTTTTTCTTTTTTCTTAGTCTTTTTTTCTTTGGTAAAAGAGGCAATTGGAGCCTCATTGTAGAACCTCAAAAGATCAACAAGAAATTGATTTAGCCCTTTTCTTGTAAAAACTGGGGAATAAATTCCTGTTATCAGCCGTTCTCTGGCATCTTCATTGTTTCTTTATATTACGATCATGCTTGCTGAAATCTGGTTTCTCAAGGTCGTCACTTTCTGCCTGCTTTATAGGTAACATGCAGGATTACATGGAAGATTATGAAATAATCGTTCCATTTCAATATCTTCAAGCTCTTGGGTGACATGTTGATGCAGTATGTCCCAGGAAAAAGGCAGGGGATTCCTGCCCAACTGCCGTTCATGATTTCGAAGGGGATCAGACTTACTCTGAGAAACCAGGGCCTCATTTCATTTTAACAGCGTCCTACGAAGGGTTGGATGCCTCAAGTTATGATGCACTTGTCATCCCTGGCAGGGCTCCGGAATATTTAGCACTGGATGATACAGTGATTGCCTTGGTAAAAGAATTTATGGAATCTGAGAAGCCAGTAGCTTCGATTTGCCATGGTCAGCAGATCTTAGCTGCTGCAGGTGTTCTGAAGGTAGTTTCATTGTTGACGTTAACATTTACTAATATTCTTACAACTTGTATGCATTCTTAAAGTTATGATCGTGAAAAAGCACTTAACAAGATTTATTTTTTACTATGACTTAATTGAATGATCCGACATTTTGCAGGGAAGAAAATATACGGCATATCCTGCGGTAAAGCTCAACGTGGTATTCAGGGGCAACATGGCTGGAACTGATCCCATAGATCGATGCTACACAGATGGAAATCTGGTTACCGGAGCCGCATGGCCAGGTCATCCGGAGTTCATTTCTCAACTGATGGCATTGCTTGGCATCAAGGTTTTGTTCTAGTTATTTCCGCCAAAGTTGCATGTATGATCGTTGTGTTAAAATAATTACAACATTGAGAATCCTACCGTACATTGTGCTGGATGTGTGTTTTAAGTAACTGAAATTTTTTTTCAGAATAAGAAAGAAAATCCTACCGGACACTGGGAATTTGAGGTGTGATTTATACAGTCATTCTGCTTGCAACGTTCAATTGGGAAGAAGCATCAATGTCTTGTTTAGAAATGACTTAATCAGGCATTTTAGTACATGTAATATTAGGTAAATATTACTAGGGTAAAAATTTCGTATAAGAAACAGCGCAAACAGCCTGCCTGATGTGCGATATCCGGAGACAGCAATGGCATTTAAGGGTTGAAGAGTTCAAATTTAACAGGTAAGGTTCATCAGCTCATTCTTCATTTCCTGATGAGTACTTCCAATTTAACAGAACGCCATGAACAACCCTTTATTAAACAGCCATTTTATTTTAGAAAAAAAAAAAGGCTATTCCACACCAACAGTGGAATGCCCACCGACAATAAATTTATTAATGGTAGAGAAATAAAAATATTCATCATAAATACGAAACAAGAAGACAGTTCCTAATTTGAAAAGTTTAGGTTACACACCAGACTTCGACCAAACATATGTTCCCATATCAAATAAGTAGCAAGGTCAGCATCCCCTCCCTAGGTTTAAATTTTAAACCCCTCGTAACCTGAAACTTAAGAGCATTTTGCGAAACAAATGATGTGCAACGGTGAAGCGTACACACACACACACACATGGATGATCATGCATTCGTTTGTCCGTCATGCAATTGAAAACACTAAATTAACAGAAGGCAAAAATGCTTTCAAGATGATTACTCCTGTTTCCTTTGCATTTGGCATAAGGATATGACCAGTATTCTCCGGCAACACCTTGCATTATTGTTGACCAGATTTTCTTCAAAGGTCAGGCATGCCCTTTCCAGTTTTGGGATCATACGTCCTCTCCATAACAAGATCCATTGGGGTATCCTTCGAACCAGCTATCAATGGGGAAAGAAAAGGTAAGCAATTAATATCCTGCCGAAATAGTCCAAATACAAGGAATTCTGACATTCCAAGGACATCTTTAATATTTCAGAAAGATGCTTGGCATACCATTTGAGTAATTTATGAAATTCATTATAACGTGATTTTCTGAATCAAACTACAATTAGTATGGTTCTTAAGCATGTGAAATCAGAACTGCTTCAACTAAGAAGATAAAGCACATGACATCTCATTTATCTTTCAGGGACATTGGCTAGTGTGTTTTTATCTTGTGCCTCTATTTATTAACGAAGTTCCTCCATTGATAAAGCAAGACATGCTTAAACCAACGATTTCCTATAAGAATTTGCTACTTACCACCCACAACAAATCATAACAGTAAATAGCAAACAGCTTGCCTGCCTCTAAAGAATCCCTCACGCAGGATAAAAGCTAACTGTAGTTATTTGTCATACATCTCACAAAATTCTTCCAGCACTCTGTCACGCAATTCAAATTATTCTAGTCGGTTTCAAATATAGATGATAATTGAGAATCTTACTACCAAAGCTAAATGGTTAGCAAAAGTTAAAAATGAAGTCCGTGATTTTCTAACAAACTAAGGCCTGTTAGCTAGCAAAAAAGAGTTTTTGGTTTTCATTCAGTTTCTACACAAAAATTTGGTTTTTTTTCTTGATAAATATGGAAAGTGCCAATTTCAGAAGAATATGTAATCATTTCCAATAATAACTTTTAAAAAAACATATATATTGTCAATGCACAAATGTTTTTTGGTCAAGAATGTCACATGATGACAGTTAAAAGGCACATTAAAAATGTCAAAATAAAATAGCTAGGGGTAATGAATCAAGCCACTTGTGAGCTATTCAATACCCAATTCATAAGAAAACTCATTCAAGCTCAGTCATCAGGTTAAATGAGTCGAGGTCAAGCTCAATTTTTAAGCTTGTTTCCTATATGAGCTGAGCTTGAGCTCATGAACAGGCTCATCACAGGCTTATGAGCTAACTCATCTACAAGCTCTAGCTCAATAAAGCACAAAATGAAAATAATAAAATTTGGCATAAACTAAGTTTAAAGAAGCCACAATGATTGCTAGGGATTGAACCCTAGACTTCAAGGAGGAATGGATGGAAAATGCCTACACCATAAGGCTACAATGCTATTGTATGTTTTTCAGACGCCATAAATAATAATCCTTAACTAACATTAGGGTGTCTTTTCCACTCCACATCACACATCAATAGACAACAAGGCTTAGAACATTGCTTTCTCCTAGGGGTGCAAGCAAACCAAATTGAGCTGAACCAAATTTTTAATTGTTCATACTCGACTAATGAGTTTTGGATCAAGCTCAAGCTTGAAATTTCCTTAATAAATGAGATCAAGCTTGACTCGAATCTAATATGTTGAGTTTGAATTGAGTTCAGCTCAAGGTTAATTCATTCAAACATTTGAACCAAGCTCAAAATAAATTAATTGAGTTCAGCGATCTTGAAGCCTGGGCATAAGGCACAAGCACGCCCCTTTTGAAGGTGAAGCAAAAAAACATGAAAAAAATAGTATAATTAACTTAATAATGCTTTGACCATAACACATACATAGAAATAGACTTAAAATTACTAGTTTGCATATCTAACATCAAAAGCATAATTAAAGTCTAACATAGAACTTAAAAAAAACTTATTCAAGATAATATTAAACATCATAATTTACTAAATAACTCTAAAGCATCTTCTTCAAATTTACTCATCATCATCAAGCTCCACATAATTATCTTCTTAATCAGTTTTATTTTGTTGTTATTAGTCTCATCTTCTTCACAATCACTCTCTTCATCTAAGTACTAAAGAAGTTTGAACACCTTTTGAGATATTTTGTTATATCTACTTATTTTTGTCTAAGAATCAAAGTACATGAAGATAAATAATTTGTTTTTTCTTTGGTTGCCCTAGTATAATATGCCTCGTCAAGTGCTCCATTAACTTTAGCAACTACACCACATGTCAAATTGTTTTAATGGAATGATAGAGAAACCCTACCTTTTCTTCATTTAAGTTATGTGATTTCACTTATCTTTCAAGACATTTTAATTGAGTGTGAGCATGCCCATGATATACCCAACCTTTTGTTAAAAAACAATCAATGGCCTAAATTTAATTTTCCAAAAAAATACCATAATATTGAAAAGGCATGCTTTTTGTGCCTTGATTGCACACTTAAGGCATGCACCTTAGAGCCTAAGAATTCACTAACAAAGGCATTGAGACCAAAGCCTTGCACCCCTTGAGCCTGAGGCACACCTTTAACAACTATGTTGTTAATGAACTAAACTCAAATCATACATGAAAATAAGCTCAATTTACTTAACCATTTTAACAAAAATCACTTAAATTTTACAAGTCAATTAGCTCATAAGTTGTCATTTCAAAAAATTTCAAACAAGGTACATAAATTGTAACAACCTGATTTAACAACCATCTCCACAACCTAACATACTCACTCACATGCTTCCTGAGAAAACTCTCTAGAAGGTCACCCATCTTAAAATTACTCAAAGCCAAACATGTTTAATAGTGGAGTTCTTTTGGAATGATTGCCACAAAGGTAGGTGGACCTTATTGATATGAGTAATATCTATCAAATCTTTTAAATTATTTTTGATTATATAATCTAATACCTATACAATCTCAAAATCGCTCAATTGTACAACCTCATCTCTATAATATCTCAAAATCCTTTTCTTTGAGTATGAGATCAATTCATTCATGTGTCTTCCATTTAGAAGCCTGCTAAGAGTCACTTCTTGTTCATGCTCTATCTAGCACCAACAAATCCTCTCCACCCTCATTGACCCCAAGTGTTAAATAAATAATTAACTAAAAGATGGAGGTTGTTTCCTTCTTATAGAGAAAAAGATAGTATGCTTGCCATCAATCAATGTAAAATATATTTCAAGAGGTGAACAAGCTTATAATCGAGCTTTTAATGAGCCAAAAATTGAGCAAGCTCTTGAGCTTAAACGAATGAGCATCAATGAGGTCAAGCTTGGATCATTTATAAAAATAAGTTCCAAAATCAAGCTTGATGTCAATTTATTTAAATTAGTGAACAATCTCAAACAAGCTTGATCACAAATAGCTCATGAGCATCTTAGTCCATTAGCACCCATACTTTCTCCTAAAAAAGGCAGCATCCTTCTCCTTTTCATATTTGGGCTTAATTGCAAATTAATCACATAATTTTAGTTTTATTTGTGTATATACTAAATTTGGATTTATTAGAGCTGGACTTTAGAATTACTTCAAGCTCTAAGCTAAGTAAAAATTATTTCTTGGCCTTTAATTAAGTTCAGCTTGAGTCATATTCAAATTAATCTCAAGGATTACGTTTTTCAATAATCAATAGAGTTCAAGCTTGAGTTGAAAAATTAAAATCTATCTTGACCTCAAGCCAAGTTCAAGCTTGTTAAAAAGAAAAGATGAGCCAAGCTTGAACAATTTAAAATTTGGTCCAGTGTAAATAGATAAATAAATAGGGGTATAGTGGACAAAATTATTAAAAAAGAGATGTTTTTATTTTTCTTTAAACCTAACATGAACGTCTTAACTAATAAAGACTAAAAAGAAATCAAGAATTGTTTCAACTTTCAAAAAAATAGAAACAACCAAATAAAAAGTGAGACCAAGAAAACAACCAAAGCCAAACATCAAGTCAAGCCAAAGCACAAAATAATCACAGACAAAACTAAAGATGAAGAGACAAAATGCCAGTTGAGGCAAGACTACACTGCTAAAACAAAAATTTATGATGTTAGGATTCATGCCCTAACTTTTGGTGCTAAATTGTGTAAAAAAGTAATTCAACCATGTCTTCTCTAAATGAACATAATTTTAAACCTATTTTCCAAAGTGTTGTTGTAACTATGAAAAACAAAAAAATAAAAATTAGTTCAATGTCTCATTCTCATTCATTAAAAGTGTGATAAGTAATTTTTATTGGAAAAACTTTTGAAGAGACAAGGCTAGTTTTTTAGAAGATGCCATTATTTAATTCTTTTATTGTACCTATTGTATCCTGAAGTGAAAGTCAAGGTTTTCAAAATTTATCAAGTTATATTGCCTTTGCAAACAAATGTATTTAGTTTTCAATGTACTTTTGAAAAGCTCAAGATTTAAGTGAAAAAAAACTCATCCATCGTTTCCTATTTGTTAATTTGTTTAGTTCCATCTCAAGGCAATTTTAAGGTGCATATCTATCTCTACTTGCAAGAATTTGGCCTCTTCTTTTCTACATCATGTTTAATGAACTCATTGGAAGAAATTGATAATGTTAAACATAATTAGTGAACTCATTGAAAGAAATAGATAATTGGACTATGAATTCATTGAAAAAAAAACTTAATATGCCTCCGTTATTACTTGGTGTAGGAGGTCATATAGCAAATTTGACGAGAAACCTAATATGCCAAGGCAATAACTTCAGGTTACAATTTATTAACATGTTTTCTTAAAGATGCATTTTATGAATGAAATATCAAATGCAAGCTCCATAAAGTGAATATGAAATGGTTATAAGCTTTAGTGACATACCTGTAGTAGGTCTTGGAGTTACCCTTATTTTTAGAATCTCAGGACGAGGGATTATAGACCCAGATGTCCCCATACTTCTAGAAACTCTTACTTTAGTACCATCTTCTAGATATCTAATTCCAACCTTACAAGGTTTCCTGCACCAGGATATGATAAATGATTGAGTTGAATCAAGAATCATTGCAAATAGACAACTTGAGTAAACCATACCCAGTGGCTGGGTCAAGAACTTGAACATTTGAAGCATGAAGTGGGGCTTCAACTGTAAAGATTCCACCACCATAACGTTCGGTTGCCTTGACATGCTTTTTTACCTACAACAACAAAGTACAACCATAGAAGGAATATGATCAGTGATTTTGTATTAGCATAAAACTTATTTACACATGGAAGACTTCATAAAGTAAAAACTCATTATCTATTGACCAATTTAACTCCCAAAAGATAAGACAATAGATGAAAACTGAGCTCATAATCCACAAGCATAAGACTAATAAGCACACATGAAAATGAAAGACATGGCAAAAAAATTAAGATGAGAAAAAGAATATATAATGCATATTTAACTCGGTTCAAGTGTCATTACTTCTTGTTTTTAAGGCATAGTCCTATTTTCTTCAACTTTGTGCATAAATTTTCATAGCCAAACTTCGAAGACATGGACACTAATGACCCATATTAAAATCCAAAACTTGCCTCGATGTCTGTCTTCTTTCAATAAAGAAGATATGATAAAAAGTAAAGCATTTTA
Organism: Dalechampia spathulata; assembly: GCA_948192965.1. Lineage (NCBI taxonomy): Eukaryota > Viridiplantae > Streptophyta > Magnoliopsida > Malpighiales > Euphorbiaceae > Dalechampia > Dalechampia spathulata. The sequence continues at coordinate 15,965 of CANYBF010597487.1, forward strand.
TCCAAAAAAGAAAAGGGAAAAAATTGAGCATCATCTAATTAAATTTTTATTTTATTCATTTCAATCTTTGAATCACTTGATTTCATCCGAATAAACCTAAAACATTTCACGCAGTTTCTTATAATTAAAAAGCAATTGAATACAGTAAACGCAACAAATAGGAAAAGGAAATCAGACGCAAGAAGGCATAACAATGCGAAGCTGATGAATGAGCAACACCACATCAAGGAACAATAACAATTCTGAAAGGACATAAAAAACATCAACTAAGCATTAATTCAAGTTCATTTAGTTAACAGCCATAATGATCCAGACAAAATCTTATTTCGTCGCACAACATATTGCTGCAATGAACATTAACAAAAAAAATACATACAGCTTACGCGTTCCAAAAATACAGCATTGCAGCACAAGAAATTCATGTTTGTCAAAGTTCAAACAGAAATCTCCATCACCCAAATTAGTTACAGAACAAGAAAGCATAGAAAATAACTTTCTCTCACCAGATTTTTTCCCTCAACAATAACACGATTTTGAGAACGAATGACACGCTTAATGACACCAGTCTCACCTTTATCCTTGCCCCTGATAATCATTACCTGTGAAATGTAAATAATTTAGAAAAAAAGGCAATGAAAAATCATTCAATCAAACACAAAAAATATCAAGCCAATTAAAAACCCTTCTTACATTATCTCCTCTAAGTACTTTCCAGTGCCTAATCAGCTTTTCAGCTGCTTTCCAACCCATTTTTCAACCGATGAAAAGATGAGAAGAGTGCCTGAAAATGTCACAAAATAAGTAATTTCCCTTTTTTGTTTTATTGCAAATAAGAATTCAATTCAAAAATCACGAAAACAAAAGATGAAATCATGTACAAGCTAAAAAAAAAAAAAGAACGTGATAAGCACAGTGACGAGCGAAACTTGAGAGAGTCGCTGCGTCCCAGGTAGCTAAGCGACGAGATTTGATTCGCTAAAATAGGCCTAATGGCTAGAAATTTAAAGAAGAAAGGGAGGATAAAGGAGAAAGATCAAGAAAAAGACTAATGCAATTAGATGACAGGTTGATTCAAAACGAAAATACCATACCAGGGGTCAGAAGAGGAAATAGGGTTTAACAAGGAGTGGATTGTTTTTCATCTTCTTTTATTTTTTTCTTTATGGAATTTTCTAATATTTTAGATACTCTACCTATATATATATATATATATATATATATACATACGTGTATATATACACACACAATAACTAATTTGAAAGTTCGGGCTTTATGTAAGTTTTTATCGATAATTTATTATTTTTTGTATTATTTAATAAAAAACACAAGATAAAAAATAATGCTTTTCATTGTATGTTTTCTTATATTAGTGTTTAGAAAATTTTGATTGTATTATTTTAAATGATAAACATAATTATACAAATAAATCATATATAAATTATAAATATACTTATGTATTTTATTTTTAAATTAAATAAATTTATTTATTTATTGAAATATATAATGAAATTATTAAATTTGATTTTGAGAAATGGGTAAAAGAATTAAAAATATGTAAAAGTAAATAAAACATTCCATACAAGAGCAAAAAAATATTTTAAACAATATCACATTAATTAACAGTTTTAAATCCTTTGGATAATGTGGTATATAGTTTTTCATATGAGAATACATTTTTCAATAAGTAAATTCTTATATTTGGTTGGCTCTAGCTCAATGTCCTTATAATGATCAATGTGATATTCATATAAGACACTACCTTCACAAGCTACGTATCAGTTGATACATATAACTTATCATATACACATAGTGGATTAGTGTCATGAGCATTAATGCCCAGTTGATATTAGTATAATTATGATAAGTTGTTTAGATTAAATTATGCATATTCTATATTACATAGAAAAAGAATAGCAAAAGATGATTGTGAGAAATATGAGTTTATTTTGTTTCCTAATTAGTTAACTAACTATAGTAGAAAATGTCATTAAAATAAGTTATTATTTTATTAAATAAAGCGATAGGTTATAAATAAATAAAATTGTAATGAATTAAGTGAAATTAAAAGACAATTTAAGCATGAGTATTTGAATTACCATGGATTTGTATTAAAATACTATGCACGTAATTTTTTGTACCAATTAAATGAATTTTTGTCTAGTTAATGTGATTATTATTTTGTCAAAATGAGACTTTAACTTACAAGTCTTGGTAGGGATAGTGAAAGTATGCTAAAATCCAAATATCACCCCCTAAATAGAGGGCTGTGGGTTGGTTTTGGTTTTGGTATAGGTGGTAGATTTAAGAATTTGTTAATTGAATTCTCATGGGAATTAAAGAAATGACAGCCCAAAAGGGTTTATAACATTTCCAAAAACCTTACTTTATGGGCAGCTTGAGTGAAGCAAGACGTAAATAATAATTCATTCCATCTTGCTTGGAACTTGGTAAATTAATACAATAATGAATTTATGGCAATTGGTTTAGGTATGTGTTATGTTGTAAAATACGGATCTGATAAAGTAGGGTTACAGCTAAAATTTGAGAATAATAAAAATAGAACACATAAATTTTACATGAAAAACTCCCAAACAAATTAGAGTAAAAACTATGGACAAAGGATCGAATAATTTTTACTACAAAAAATAATTTGGAGTTACAAAACAAATAAAAAAAACTCTCAAATTTTTCTTTCTTTCTCTCTCCTATTTTCTCTCGTAGGATTTATGATCTGTGGGATCTGAGAGGATGATTTGCTGCCTTAACTCCTCTGCCTATTTATAGTCAGAGGGTACGTGTATAAACCGCGTACCCAACTAATAATTTTTGACTTTTTTTAAAATGAAAAATTCAGCGCCCACTCATTTAATTTCAATTCTTGCAACGCCTCCTTCTTCTTGTTAAAGTTGCACCCACCTACCTTCAAAAATTGCTGCTACCCATTTTACAAAGCAGCCCCACCTCACAATCTCCCACTCGAAGATTTGATTGAGGATCAATCAGATCTTCACATCATTCTTTTGTTCTTGTCTTTCCATGCTGCTTATGCTTCTATCAGACCACTGGAGGATCAATACCATATAAACTTATCAGTGTTAACTGCCTTTGTCTTAAAGTCTACCAATTTGTCTTTAGTATGAATTTTCTACACATCCACTGTGCCCTCTTCCACTATCTCTCGAACAAAGTGATACTGGACTCGTATGTGCTTTGACTTGGAATGAAAAGCTGGATTCCTTATAAGATGCAAGGCACTCTGACTGTCATAGAACAAAACCATCTTTTCTTGTTCGTGCCCAAGTTCCTCCATTATCATTTTCAACTTAATGGCAACTACAAAGCATACAATAAGTAGGTATATACGTGCAAAACAATATCATGAATAATATTCTGCTACAGTACCCGCTACAGTGAACTACTACAGTACCTCTGCTACAGTGAATTGCCATAGTATCTGCTACAATGTCTACTACAATACAAACAGTACTTTGGCCCAAATCTGCTGCTACAGTGCCGTTACAATGCCATCACCTTCCAAAATTATTGTTTTCACTGTTTACAAAATTTGACTTTTTACGTATATTTTTTGAATGGATCGCATCGAAAAATTCCTTGTAATTTTTCCTTCCTTTTGGCGTGCTTCTTTTCAAAAAATTCATTCAACAAGAACCAAAACTTTGATACCACTTGTTGTAAAATACGGATCGGATAAAACAAGGTCACAGCTAAAATTTGAGAATAATAAAAATAGAACACACAGATTTTACGTGGAAAAACCCCAAACAAATTAGAGTAAAAACTACGAACAAAGATCGAAGAATTTTTATTAAAAAGAAAATAATTTGGAGTTACAAAATGAATAAAAAAAACTCTCAAATTTTTCTTTCTTTTTCTCTTATTTTCTCTCGTAGGATTTATGATTTATGGGATCTGAGGGGATGATTTGCTACCTTAACTCCTCTACCTATTTATAGGCAGAGGGTACGCGTATAAACCACGTACCCAGCTAACAATTTTTGACTTTTTTTTTAAATAAAAAATTTGACACCCACTCATTTAATTTCAATTCTTATGGTGCCTCCTTCTCCTTATCAAAGTTGCACCCACCTACCTTCAAAAATCGCTGCTACCCACTTTACAAAGTAGCCCCACCTCACATGTTATGCATGGAAATGTAGATTTATGAGTATGTGCATGAATTTGGTATGGAGATTGAGATAATCAAAGACATAATATATTTGTGGCTCCTTCAATTTGATAGATTTTTTATTTATCCCTTCTATTTCCATTTGTTTTATTTTAATACCTTAACTTGTTTATTTATAAACTTTTGAACATTTCTTATTATTAATTTATTTTTTATTTAAGGTATATTATATATGTTATATTTAATCATTTTTAAGTTTTAAATTTGTTATTTTTTTAATAAAAATTGAATGTATAAGATAAGTGAAATTGAGGTGTCTAAATGGTGAAATTAAGGTTCATAGAGAAAATTGAAAAGCTATGATTGGTTTAGATGTTTAAAGTATACAAATAAGTAAGTTGAGGTGTTAAAAGGAAAAAAAATTAAAGTAAAAGGGATAAAATGAAAAAACTCAGGTGATTATAAATATATTATGCCATAACCAAACAAATACCATGGTTTTAAAGGCTTATGTTTCATGTAGTTTGGCTGCTTAGTTTGTGGTATAAAGTTGAATCAAATGAGAAATTGATTGAGTTTATATGTATGACTGGATGTGGTAAGTTAACAGTGTGTTAGTTGGTTATCTTGTGCATGATATATAGCTTACTATGCGCTGATGAATACTAAAATTACCGGGATTGGTTATATGAGTATTCTCTTCATGTGAATGAGCCTGTTACGTGAGTAAAAAGGCACCAGGATAAAGTATGTTTTATACTTCAGATTGATGGCATTTACGAGGATACATAGGCATATATTTTCTGTCTAAGTTATATGAATAATGAGCTAACTTATGTTATTATATTCATGTCATTTAATGTTTGTATTTCTTAAGCTTGAACCACATGCCGAGCTTGAATTCTAATCATTATACATGACGCTAATCGACTATGACTAATTGTTGCATGATGAGGGACATGTGAACTTGCTATTGGACGCATGACTCCATTACATAAGGATTGAGCAGCTTTAAGTCAACAATGGCATTAGCAAGCAATACCATTGGATCGAGTGAGCAACATAATCCTTCCCTTCATGATGCCAAAATGAAATATAATTATCGGGTGTATTAATTGATGGAAACTTGTCCCACATCCACCATATGAGTATGTATACATATGTTCACGAGATTATTTTCCATGCTTCAATTGATTCATATGTATTGAAAAATTGTTTATTAGTAGCGCATTGTTAATAGAGTTATAAATCTATATTCCTACCTTGAAAGTAAAATAATTAAATAGGGATGAATAACAAAAGTAATTTGGAACATTAAATTTATAGATACAAGTATAGATTAAATGACTAAATATTTAAATAAGTTTAAAAGTGACAACTAAGATATGAAGGGAGTATTTACCGTAAATATATACTTAGAAGAGGACAAGTGAATTAAAGGAAAATAAGAGTATGAAATTGAATATAAATGAGACGAAATGGGTATTGAGCTGGTAAATAACATCCTTAGGTTGACTTTTAAGTGTAGTACGGGACAAAAGGAGGGGAAAGAAGACTTATGCGTGAATAGAACAAGCAACTAATGCTTGGGTTTAGAACTAATGCTTTGAAACCTTCGTTGAAAAGATTGGATGGAAGGGAAGCGTGCCGGCATGGTACAATACTAGGTTTTACTTAAAAATCAGATGAGTTGCATGCCATTAATTGTTTGTGAAAGGTTGTTTGCAAGATGTGGATGTTGATAAATTAAATAGGTGGAACTAAGATGGCAAGCTGCTGAAAATTGAGTAAGTGTTAGAGCGTGAATAATTGGGTGAATTAATAAAAGAGATATGGTTGTTTTGTTGATATGCATTAACTTCACTTATAATGATAACTTGATACGTATAACTGCTTGTTCAATAATTTGGTTAAATGGTAAGTTAAAGGGACAAATTGGAGAGCATAATGATAGGTAAGAGCTGATTAATATTTATTGATGTTTTCATTTTTAATGTTTGAGCCATATTTTCTTCCAAGAAAAGTTTTAATGTATTGTTGAAATGTTGTCCTTAATGTACGTTAGAGTGAAGCCTTTCTTGAATATGCTGATGATTGTGCATTAAACTTAAACGATCACATGCACAAGCACAAAATTCAGCTTGGTGGATGAAATTGAGTTGAATTATACTGATCTTCTATTATTTCATTGGACCACATGTTTATTAGATATTATTTTACGTTTAAATTAAATTTTAACTCTGACCATTATTATTATTATTAGATGAAATATTTAATATTTGGTTAATTATTTTAATTGATTTAGTTAATTGAGTTAATTGTTAACTAATCAAAGAAGATCAACTAGTTGAAAGTTGAGTGAGAGTAATGGGCAGTTTTAAATTGGAGCATGGAGCTAGAGGTTTTGAAAGCATTGTGGTAGTGAATGATATCTGGGTTTCATATAAATCATGAGGAATAATTAAGGATGGGCCCAACAATTAATCTATTAAAAGATCATAGAAAATCAACTCAAGAAAATATAGAAAACACAAATAGAGCATCAAACTTTTCATTCTAGAAAATTTCTTTAGATAAACAATCTATTTTATTTGCAATTTCTACGTATTCACTGTAGTTCCTTAATACAAACCATTTTTCTTAATTTCTTAGGATGTTGTTCCTACAATAATAAAATAAAAAGGATTTCAACGATGGTGGAATAGTTTAAAAGAGTTATGTCCTTAGGAGCAAGTCAAAGAAATGAATCTTGGGGAGCATTAATTAACATTTAGAACGTAGATCTAATAACACTTGGTGTTAAAGGAGGTTCTAATGGAGAATTTATGGTAGGTATCAAAGATTTTATCACCAAAACTTTAAAGGAAGACATAACTACTTTAGCTGCTTCCTTAGAAAGATCATTGATAATGCTTACGAGAGGGTTTCCATGAACATGAATAACTTAAGAAAATAAGTAGAACCCTCTAAAGCTATTGAAAACTCAAAGAATATTGATTCTTAGAATTAAAATGTTTTGTATTATATGTTATTGTTATTATATCTTAAAGTCAATACCTAAAGGGTATTTATAAGACCCTTAAGAAGTAAGCCTATAGTGGATTGGCAATATGGGATAAAGTGTCTTTGTAGCACATAGTTATATGTGCTACGCACATAGTTGGAAGCCCACTAAATATGTTACCTTACACAAGCCAAATGATAAATACACTATATGTCTAAATGACTCATAGGGGCATAAAATTTATGTGTGCAACTCGATTTTGGAAACAGAAACTCGTGTCAAGTCGTATCGATAAGGAAATAAGTTGCAGTATGCTTACATAAAAAGGCTAACTAAATGATCCATTGGGGAGAGTTTAATTAAAACATTTGTATTGAGGTTTGTGACTCCATTGAGAAAGAAAATATGATCCACTAGGGATCACTTAATAAAGATGCTCATACTAAGGCTAATAAGCCTACGATAGATTAAAGTTGACTCCTTGGGGATATCAAGACTTATAACCCAATACCAGTATTGAGAGCCCAGTGCTCAGGCTAAATGATCAATATTGATCATGTGGTGCTCCTGTTAAGGATTACAACTCCATTAGGGAAGGAAATGTAAATTGTAACCTAATACTGACATTAAGGGCTAATGCTTGGGTTAAATGGTTAACATTGATCATGTGGTGCTCATGTTGAGCCTTATAACCCAATTCTACCACTAGGAGCTCGGTACTCAAGAAAATTGATCAATGTTGATCTTGCAATGCTCATGTTAAGGCTTGCAACCCAATTTTGCCACTAGATGCTTGTTGCTCAGGTGAGTTGATCAATGCTAATCAATGATCATTTGTAGAATCAATAGCTTTACTATGAGGCTCAAAAATCATGTGAAATCTGAGTTCAAATGCTTGCTGCTAGGGTTTAGAAATCAAATGCTTGATGCCATGATTGTTGTTGGATTAGGTGGTCAACTGTGAAATTGAGGTGATCAACTACTAGATTGAAGTTGAACAACTGTAGGTTCTAAGGTGATCAACTATTAGATTGATGCTCGTACCATTAAATATGTGTTTGATATCTCCAAAAATTGCATTTAGGACTCATTGCTAGAACTCAATACTTTTTAGTCAATAATTTGACCAGTAGTCAATGGTTTGACTAAAATTGATCATCTATAGGATCAATTTCTTATCTATGCTAGACATAGACAAGTAATTTATTAGTGAAATTAGAATTAAAATGATTCATAGAAAATATCTAAATTTTTTGGTATTAGTCTACTAAATTTTGATCAATTTTCTAGATTTTTCAAATGCTGCGGGTCATGAAAATTGAACTCATTAGGTAAATAATCTTTAAAAATTATGAAATTTTCATGGTAAGCTAAATTCAATGAGTGCATCTTTATGGGATTGTGGTGCATATTAGCATAGCTCCCTTATAGTCGACACACATCAACACTTTTGGTAATGTACGAAGCACATTCTGCTACATGTTGTCATAGATTCTTAGAGTTCAGGCAACTCCACTAGGGATTTAGAGGTTTAGGTTTTCAATAATTTGACCTGAGATTAAGTAAGAAGAAGATAATTTTGTTAGCATAAAACTGAATAGAACTAGTTTAGAATATACCTAGGTAAGCGTCATTGATATTGATTGCTGTTTGTTTGGATGAATGTAGATCCATCTTAACCCATGGTACGACATGCCTCTTCTTAGATACATCAAGGTATTAGCATGTAGAGATGAGTGGCATATGTTGATTAAGTACCTTGAGCATCATCTCTTTTACTTAAGAGAGCGTATCATCAATCGGCGTTAAGGGCCACTAGGTTAAGTGAAGCCTACTGCACCTCCTTGATGTTAGTGTTGAGCCAGAGATCATGGCTGCACTGACAGGCTTCCTAGGGAGTGATCACTTATTAGAGTCATCGGTGGATGGACCTTTATTTAAGGGCAGTAGCTGGGGCTTGTGGAGTTGTCTACCAACAAAGGGCAGAGTGTCAAGGCTAGCAAATCTCGAGGTCAGTTTACTTCATTTCAAAAAGGGAGAGGATCTTGAAGTTCTACCACAGTTGGGGGCTCTAGGGGGAGAGGTGGCCCTAAGAGGGTGTGGAGTACAACATTCAAAGTAGCACTAAAGGCTAAGGTAGTGAGTCTTGAGGTACCCCCAAGCTTCGGGTTCCCTTATAGCTTTGTTGGGGGGCAGCCCCTATAGGAATAGAACCCCTATGTGCAGTCATACAATAAGGATGGGCGCCCATATATGGTGATGTTCTAGGTGCCTAAGAGAGAGGAGATTGCATTCACCCCTCCGAACACCACTCATGTAAGTAGTCTTTCTTACATTGGCATACTCTTGATTCCATTGAATTCTAATTGTAATTATGATGATCTATGCAAGTGACTCGGGATGCCATGGCATATGTCTCTCGATTATTGATTGGGCTACAACAACATCATCACACTAAGATGTTGGAGTTACATATAAGTACTTGTAACCTATTTTTATGCAAAATGTTCATGCATGCATGCTCAACTTATATGTCTATATGATTGTGCAATACAGGGATGCTATCGTGATATATCTGAGTCACAAGAAATCTTCATCTAGATGATGTGGTGGATGACGATTAACATCACCCTATCTGACAGAGTGCTTAGCATGTCACAATATTATTATAGAGTCTACCAGCCCCAGCTTGGAAGAGGATCAAATTAGCAATGATGATGATGATCAGTGATCTGATGCCAGCTTCTATAATGGTACTTTGCATCTCTTGACTTTTGTATTAAGATAAAAGAGTAGGACCCAAGCTATGGTGTACAAGTGTTGAACATCATTAGATGTTGGGATACTATTTTTTTTATAAATTTTAATAGTGAAGCCATGATTATTTACTACCTTTATTCTTCTACCAGAATATTATGTATTATGTTTTATTATTGAAACATGACCTATCTATTTTCCTATGCAAGCATAGGTAGACAATGACTTAGCAATCACTTTTTGCTTTTCGTACACTTTCTTGCCAATGGGGCGATACCAAGTGGAGCTGACTAAGTGAGTTTGGACTCTAGTACTTGAAGACGTTCCAACAGGTCTCCATCAATTCAGCTTTCTTACATGTTATCTTGTAGTTCTAAGACCTAGTAGCCCATGTCTTTTGATTTGGACACATGGAACTATGTTTAATGTATGAGTTTGCTGCTATCCTTGGAGTCTTATGCAGCATGATGATGATATTGATGGTGTTAGTGTCCACTGGAGAGGCAATTCTCTATCTAATCAAGGTGTTTAACGTTAGCCGTACTATAACATGGTCACTGTTGATTATAGAGGGCTCTGTAGATCTCTCCACTATCTTTTGACTATATAGTCACAAGTTGGTGACTACCCCTTTGTGGTTGAGGGTAGTTGGGTTCAAACTGTTGGGATAATTTCTCTTCATTGACTCATCTGGACATGAAGATCTAATTGTTGGTTCAGTGATAGACTAGATGAAGCAAGGATAGATCCCTTTTCCAATGATCATGGTGAAGATGATCCTTAGACTAGACAGAGAGAGATGGGGTCGGTATGGGTGCCTCAGTAGTAGTATGCTCCTGCTACAGGTATGGGTTCTGGGTCGTGTTTACAGGTTTTTAACTTGAAAAGCTGTATTTTACCTTAACTTTTGCATGAGTCACCTCTTATGAGGTTTTCAGCTCATTAGGCTATTTGATTTTGTTTTTATATCCTAATTTTTACTGGAACTACCTCCTTGGGTTTTCAATTCAGCAAGTCACTCTAACTTTTACCTAAGCAGCCTTTTGTAAGGTTTTTAACTCAATAAGCTTTATTTTTTTATATTTTTACAAATATGGCTTCAGGAGAAGCTACGGAACTTATCACCACCAGTAGGTGACTTGTAGAGATATAGACATCATAGCCACATGAGGAGAGGCTACATCTTTAGTAAGGTGAAGATGCTGACATTCGATGCCTGGGTCAAGTGGGTAGAGGCCATTCCTGAGAGCAAGGTCAGGTCGATCTCATTGATGGCACATCCAACACATGATGGTGAGGATGTATATAGAATGTATTCTACTACCAGGGTTTATAGGTTGAACTCATTATAGCCTTGCCAGAGTCTGTCATCAGTACGACCATAGACAGATTATCCCTTAATCACTACCATAATTTAAGGGAGGGCAATTACTCACTTGCTTCATGGAGCATGTAGAGAGGACTTGGTCTCATCGTAGACTTATGCTGATAGAGACCTCTGAAACTAGATCCACTATGGATGATGAGTATAAGTTGTGAATGTTATGCCACACTTAGATTTTTGTATAACATGAGATATTAAATAATGAAATAGTGCTTTATGTTTGCAACTTGTATTACTTATGGTTAAGTTTATGAACATGTATTCCATTTGCATTAATGATATTAAACCATTAGCATGAAAAAAACATTAAAATCGGTATAAAAGTTCCAATATGCATTAGACTTAACCCTTATCACTAACCACTCCCATGCAAGATTTTTTTACCAATTATTTTAACACTCTCCTTTTGCTTTTAAGAGCTCTAAGTTTTGCATGAGTCATCTAAGTAGATTTTCAACTCATCGAGCAATCATTTTTATTTTCATCATAAATTTTAAGTGAACTACCTATGTAGGTTTTTAGCTCACTAAAATTTTACTTTTATTTTTATTTTTTTCTCTTTTTACCTTTTGGTCTAGACATGGTACTTCTTCAGCTGATTAAGGTTGACAGGTTTGGAGAATTTGTCACCCACCAAGTTTGAAATGCAAACAATACCTTTGGATAAAATCTTCTTAACTAATAATGAGCCCTCCCAATTAGGTTTAAACTTCCCATGTGGGTCATGAATAGCTAGTCTAGCTTGCTTTAAAACTAGATCACCCTCCTGTATAGTAATAGGCTTGACTTTCTTATTAAATGCATTATGCGTCTCTTGTATAACTGTAGATAATAAAGATCCTTCAGCCACTCTTCATCAATGGTAACTAATTATTCATATCTAGGCCTTTTCTACTTGGCTTCCAGTAACTAAGCTTCTAGAATAACCTAAAGTTATTTCAGCTCCAGTTCAATTGGCAATACAGCTTCTATCCTGTCACATCCATACACTTAGCATATTTTAGTGCATTGATCATATGTATGATGGAATGAATAAAGCATGATTTTAAATAGAATTATGGTATTAAATGGAAAGTGAATATTTAATGATGATAAATTATGCAAAGTTGATGAAAGAAAAGCATTTTAAAGGTAAATGTTTCATAGAAAGTGTCTAATGTGCTTAAATGAGGCATTTGGGGAAAATGTCTTTCATGTTGCATAAGATGATGATTATGATGCATGGTTAATGAATTCTTAGTGTACATGCTTCTATGTGTTATTAGATTGAGATATACATGCATATTATGGATTAGTATATGTATTAAGCATTAATTTGTACATATATTATGTATTTGTGATTTCATGGAATGTTGCTTTAATGATTAAGGCTTATAGCCATAATGAATACAATGTGGAATAATGGTTTTATGCTTAATAAGTGAGTATGTCATATGTATGTACATGTATGAGTATGTATATGTATTAGTATGGAAAGATATGCAAGGTGGCAACACTTGATTTGTTTAGATGAAGAAAGTCAAATTTGGTAGGCTTATACATGTATTTCTTCATTTCTTCTCCTTTATTAAGTGAAAATTGATTTTATTATTTCAAAAAACCTTTAATTATCAGAATTATTCCTCTTCTTCCTCTCTTTTTATGTTTAAAACTGTGAGACTCAAGGGTTTGATGATCAAGGTATGTGAAAGCATGTTCTAAGTTAGTTTGCTGCCTCCTTTTCTCTTCTAGTGCATATTTCTTCTTTTATGTTGCTTTTCTTGTGATTGTTGTATGGAAAGCCATAGCTGAATGTGTGGAGATGTGAGTTCTTGACTGTTTGAAGTTGTGTTTGAATTTTATGGTGAATGGTTATAAAGAAGCCAAATTGGGTTTATTGGTTGTTATGGAAGTTACGATTTTGAAGTGGCTTGGCTTATGGCTTGTGTTTTATGATGTTTTGTTTGCTATCCTAGTATATACATGTACTTTTCATGGCTATTAGGATGAAATTTTAATGGAATGGTGTCTTGTGTATGATTTGATGATTGAATGGTATGCTTTAGAGGTGTAGAAATGGAGTGATACATGAAAATCTACATGGAGCTTTAAGATGGAAGTATTCAATTTTTGTATATATGGGTGTGTGTACATGTATGGCTACCTAATTTATCATATGGCATGATTGATTTAGATGTGAAGATGTTGTATGTGTGTTTTAAGGTTAATTCATGAAGGTTTAGGGCATGAGGATGCTAAATTTGCATATAGAAGGCAACATTAAGGCTCATTTTAGAGATGTTGTTTGTGCCTTGGCATAGTGCATGTTTTTATGCTTTGGAGCTACCTAAAATGACTTGGCATGAATGTGCAACATGTATAATGATGTCTTGTGTAGTTAGGTTAACAATGATGCATAAGGATTAGGTCATACATGAGGAGTTTATGCATGGGAATGCATGGTAGAAGCTTGTTTGTGATTTAATGCATGTGTGTGTAACTTTGTGCTTATTGAAAGTTGTGTATATTTTTTAGAAAACTACTTCTTTTTATAATATTTCCATCATAGAGCATAGGATTTATGTATTAGTTGTAATTTTAGGAGTTGTTTATGACAGGAAGAAAATTACACAAGTTTAGTGCACATTGTATTGTGATTTGTTAATTTTATGTGAGATGCATGTGTAAGGGGGGCTGCCTTGTGTTGTTTACTTAATGACTCATTACATACCATTGTATTATGATGCAAGTGAGTTACTTTGGTCATGTATGCCAAGTTTTCTACCATATAACATTGAATTGTGCATTTTTGGGTTGGTATATAAATTTTGCATATGGAAAGGGTAGAATTGTATGCTTGGGAAAATTGCAATTTGACTGCCTTAATGTTTGAGTTTTAAAGCATGTAATATATGGTTGGAAATCTCTTTGAGTTTAGTTTCTATTGGTATGAGGCTTGTTTTGTTCGAAGATTATTTGGTTGGTCTAAAAGTTCACATAAGGCAGACTATTACATAAAGGTAAGGTGTTTTTATGTATGATATAGTATTTTTCTTTGAGTATTAACATGGTATGCAATATGAACTTGTTTTGTACACTTGAGTGAATGATTATATGCTTTTATCTAGGGACTGTATCCAGATATATTTCATGATTTGGAAGTGATGCATTAAGGTCTTAAACTACACATTATGCGCATGGATAATACTTGAACATAAACAGAAAAATGACTAAATGAATAGTAGATTTACCAATGAATAGTGTTCTTGTTGTTGGCTTATGACATTATGGTATTGTATGCATTGATGCTTTGGTTTTTGTATCTATATGATTAACCATTACCTTAATGAATAGAAAAAGGAGTAAAAGGATAGTAATACATACTAAATAACCATAACTCATGAAATATGCAAATGTGAGGATTTCTCCTTATGACTTATAACATGTTTGGTATTTCTTTATGATATGAAATATCTTCTTAGACTATATGCTTGTGCTATGTGCATGACATCATTATGCTTGTGTATTGATTAAGTGGTATTAAGAGTTCTCTTATGAATGCTTGAATTATGTAAAGCTATAGACTTGAATGGGATGTAATTAGTATGATGTGGTTTGACAATGATCTTTAAGTGATCATTCTTATTAAATATGAATGCATTGCAATGTCATAGGTGCTTTAGAGGAGGGATTGCATTCATCACTGAGATGTTTGGATAAGGGCAAATCTATAGCAGGTTGGTGCTTGTATTCCATAACTAATAATTGGTCTTTTAAAGGAACTTTTCATAAAAGTATGATGGTGAATAACTTATTAAATGTTCATAGCACATCATAATGCATACATATGCATCATGTCATGTACATTCATGCATTTCTACATAAGCATGACATGACATGATAATGTGGAGGTATAAAGAAGAGATGATTAGAGAGCTTGAATAGAGTTTGTTATTGATACATACTGGGTCACATAGTTTGATTTCCTCAGAAAATCACAGAGTTGGATTCCTATATGAAATCACAGAGTTATACGTATATATATGTTCCTATGAGACCCTACTAGTACATTGGACCTAGTGTGGGATTATGAACAATCACAAAGGCAAAGGAATTGATACAAGAAAAACAGAGGAAGAGTGTAATTCATCATTGCATTCTCAATAGCATATTCCATCATATGTCACATGTTTTATAGATGGAATTAAAGTGCAGAATATTACAATTAGATGTTTTAAAGTTATACTATACTTAAGTATGAATGAATGATGTTTATATGACTATGTTCATAGGTAAAGAGTGTTATTGGATAAAGGTGATAATTTTTACTTAATTGTTTGACTATGTCTATATAGAGGTTTGGCTGGATACTGTGGTAGAGAACTCAAACTTTCATGACAGACTTCTATGGGTTTGGGATTTATGCAACTTTCTCTTGTATTTATTTTTGCAGTAAAATAATTATATTATATAACATATGTAATTATCATGATACTATTGAGGATTTTTGAGATCGAATGATATAACTTTATACGTATTTACTAAATGGTTTATATATATACAACACATTTCACCTATGGCAAGAGTTAAATGATTGTGATATGTTAAAACTCATATATACAAGATTGTTAATGATTATAATTGGTGCACCTAAGCATGTTTAACACTATCATAGCTTAAAAGATAAAAATAAGTTTTGAGGAAAAAAATTAAGTATCCCTTATAGGGTAATTATTAATTTCCTAACTTAGGAGGTTTGTAATTACACTATGAGAGCATGTCTCACCGTTTAAGCTGTAACATGTCCCATAAACCAAAGAATAGGGGGTGGTGCCTATAGGACTCCTTGCAATGGTTTTGTAACCCCATAAAGCAAATAGCAATTGCTCATGCCAATCCCGATAAGTTTGTACTATCTTTGCTAAAATCTTCTTGATCATTTTATTGATCGATTCAACTGCCCCATTAGCTTGAGGGTGATATGGAGAGGATTGATGGTGCTCGATCCCATACCTCTTTAATAAATCAATCATTTGGCCCAAGAACTGCATACCATTATTGGACACCAAGTGATGTAACATCCTATATCAGCATATAAAGTTTCTTCTTTATAAACTTGATAGTCTACTTTACCCTTAGTTTATTATAGGATTCTACTTCCACACACTTAAAGAAGTAGTCAATAGCTACTAGAATGTATTGATGCCCATTGGAAGTATTAAGATGGATCTCACCTATAATACAAATTGTATGCAATCTGTCTCCATTGTAAGCTAGAAATAACCTTGGCATAAGATCTTTCTATATAGAGTGAATCCATTCATATGGAATCGACAAGCACTAAAATGTACTATTTGTATAACTGTCTCAATCTCCTTCCTCGATATGCATCAAAGTTACCAACCATCAACTATTCTTCTGTAAAGAATGCTATGATGTCAGATAAAGTTGGCTTTTAGCCTCCAAAAAGATAGCTTATCAGTCTTATTAGCTTTTTTTTTTTTGGATAGGCACTGGTTCTCAAAATAAATCATGATATTGACATACCGTAGGGTCTCATCTGCTGATCTAGCATCATAACTTGCTCACCCTTATAGCAATAAATCCTCAACTACTCGATAAACATAAGTTGGTCATTCATATATGGAAGCTAGTGTATCTAAAGCATCAACCATCGGATTCTCATCATGTTGGGTGTGAATGAATTTGCATGAGCTGAAGTTACAAATCATGAGCTTCATGTATTCAGTGTAAGGCTTAAGCCATTCTTCTCTAACATCCTACTCAGCCATGTACTGATGAATGACAAGCATTGAATCACCAATCACTTTTACTTCCTGAGCCCCAATCATCAGCAGTACTTCAAGCTTGAACATACACACCTCATACTTAGCCATATTGTTAATGATTAGGAAGCTCAACAACTTTAAGAGCATGATTAATTCACCTTCAGGAGTGATTAGCATAATGCCTATGCCTACAC
The DNA here is from genome assembly GCA_948192965.1 of Dalechampia spathulata. Lineage (NCBI taxonomy): Eukaryota > Viridiplantae > Streptophyta > Magnoliopsida > Malpighiales > Euphorbiaceae > Dalechampia > Dalechampia spathulata. Next base: position 33,219 of record CANYBF010597487.1, read on the forward strand.
CTCTTTTATTAACCATGCCGTTGAAGTATAACTATTATTTTTGGATCTTAATTGTCCCTAGGTACTCATTTAGAAAGTCTAGTTCAAAAGTTTCAAAATCATCCACTGGTTTGGATGCTAAGAATTAAGCAATCATTTTGCTTTTGATCACTTTCTTAGTTATGTACTGCACATCAAATTTTGATAATAGGATCAACTACCTAGAAAGCTTCCCCACTAGTGAAGGAGCTTCATACAAGTACTTCATGGGATTGACCTTAGAGATCGCCTAAACTTGATATTATTGGAAATAGTGTATGAGCTTCTTAGTGACCCAAACTATAACTATGCATAGCTTCTTGATAGTGTTATACTTGTATTCTATTGGCAACAGCTTCTTACTTAAATAGAAAATAACACGCTCAACTCTAACTTTATTCTCCTAAGCAATCATAGCACATACTGACTCCTCCTCTAAGGCTAGGTAGAGTAATAATAATTTTCCCTATTGAGATGGCTATAGAATTGTGGGTTAGAGAGGTAATGCTTCACTTTCTTAAATGCAAACTGGTAGTTCTCATCCTAAACCAAAGGTTGGTTTTTCTTTAAAAGCTTAAAGATCAGCTCATATATGGTAGTGAGCTTAGCAATGAACCTGTTGATATACTGGAGTTATCACAGGAATCCCCTAACTTGAATCTTAATTTTGGAAATAGGCATTTCATAGATTAATTTTGCCTTGTCAAGATCTACCTTAATGCCCCCTCTAATTGACTATATGACCCAACAGCTTATCAAACGTCACCTTGAATGTGCAATTCTTTGGATTCATCTTGAGCCTGTACTTTTTAACCCATTTGAGAAACCTATCAAGAGCAGTTGGATACTCTCCCTTAGTAGGATACTTGACCATCATGTCATCCACATAGACCTTGACCTTCTTATGGATTAGATTGTGCAACAATGTTGTTATGGCTCTTTGATAGGTAGCACTATCATTCTTCAGATCAAAGGGTATGACCTTGTAGCAATAAATCCCCTATTCTATGATGAAAGCTATCTTCACCTTGTCAACAATAGCCATTAAGATCTAATTATACCCAGAGAACCTATTGATGAATGAATACACACACTAGCAATTGCATTATCGACCAATACATCAATGTGGGGTAAATGAAACTATTTCTAGACATGCTTTGTTCAAATCCCTATTGTCCATGTAGACCCTGAACCTATCGTCATTCTTGAGAACTGGAACCACATTGATTAACCATTCAAGATAGTCAACCACCTTAAGGAACTTGGTGCCCAACTGTTTCTAGACATCTTCCTTAACCTTTTGAGCCCATTCTGGTTAGAGGTGATGCAACTTCTATTTAACTGGCTTGAACCCATGTTTGATCAGAATTCTATGCTCCATAATGGTTTTATTAACACCTAACATGTCTTCATAGCCTAGAGCAAAGGCTTTCAAATGTTGTTTTAACACTTTGACTATTTTTGTTCTCTCTTTAGATGTTAAGTCTAATGCAATTTGGAGGAGATAAGGCTTATCATCTGTGCTAATATTAATAGTTTCTATGCATGATGCATTAATGTTAAAGATGATCATGCTCATGCACTATGCCATCAGAATACACATCACAAATATAAGCATAATTATTCTTTATTGCATTATATTTGGAAAGGATTACATCATCATTGAATAATATAGAAATTAGGATGTTATCATCCTCATACAAAATCTCATCAAAGGTATTATCTACTAGAGCAGCGATATCCTCCTAGACCTTTAGAAGTCATAGGCCTCCCATGTCTAAACTCTATAGCTTGGCCTCCAGTATAATAACTGTAGTAATCTTTAGTCCAAGGCGATTGGTGGTGAGGTTAGCAACATCCTTAAAGATCTAGAGATCATTATCAAGGCTGATGGAGGAAGTGACAATAACCTTCTCTGATGTTTTCAAGGCTAACAAGTCATAAATATCATCAAAGATGGAAAATTATTGATCAATAGTATCATTCAAGTTAGGCAACTCGGGAGTTTGATCATGTTGTATCCCTCCTTAAGCAAATGCAACTATCTTACATTCTTCTGGCTTGTTTGAGGTGTAAGGGTTAAATCCTATACAATATCTCTCTTCCTACATGATTATGGTGATGTTGAATTTAGTTGGACCCTGTAGGTATTGGCCCAGACCCTTGCCAAGCACGAAGTTCATGTTCCGCATCATCTTCTTCATAGAGAGACTTAGTTGATATAAGCAACATTTAGGTTCTTTGATGGCAACCATCTAAAAACTAGTTGTCGCACCCTAAATTTGAGCCTCTCGGATTGATTGGGATGAGCCGGGCTATTTCTTCATTGCTTTGCCTTTACGGGCATTCCCGGTTCATTCAGGTGCAATCCAGGGTTTGTTTAGGTTGCTTAGGGTATGTTTG
>CANYBF010597999.1:0-19575 GCA_948192965.1 Dalechampia spathulata
ACTTACCCGTTCGGGTAAGTACCCAAAATGACAAAAATGACCCTAAGGCAGCCCTAACTTGAATCCTAGAATGTACTGGGACAAACCGAGATGCCCGTAAAGGCAAAATGACGAGGATATAGGCTCGATTCATCCCAATCAATCCGACCGGTCCAAAATTAGGGTGCGACACTAGTAGCATTTATGATCTCACAATGATCCTAATGATCTATATTTATCATAAATCATTTCAAATTCATTGATTTTGACTTCAAAATTAATTAATCAAATTAAATGCTATTTTTGATTTGGTATGATTGAAATTAATGTGATTGAAATTAAATTGGATGATGATTATGCTCTAATTGATACCATGTTATGTTAGAGTCTTCCAATCTTAATCTTCATGATTAATTTCATCAGTTTTGCTATTAAATCAATTAATTTATGTATTTTTCTTAATTAAATGTTATTTTAATTATGTTTTATATGTATGATTACAATTATTTATCATATATCTCCTTATATCTCTCATTCCCTTTTTGCAGGCCATTATTTTTATTCATGTAGCTTTGCTTATTTATTTTATATCTACTATAATATATCTCACATATCATGCTTATGTTATGTCATCTTACATACCATGCCTATGTCATGTCATATCATATATTATGCCTATGCCATGTCATCTCACATGTCATACCTATGTCATCTCACATGTCATGTTTATATCATGTCATCTGACATGTCATACTTATGTCATTCTCACATGTCATGATTGTTATATCATATTCTACCATGTTTTATTTACCATGATCCTTAATGCTATGTTACCGTGTTGTATGCTTATTATATACTTATGAATGCTCGCTTGCCTTGGATAATTAATTCGACTAAAATGGTAAAATCAAACTTGAAACTCTAAGAAAATTGATCTTCACTACTCAAACTCATCTCTAAAGGGTTTGACTTAGCACTCATGCTATAGGTTGATTGAACCAAATCTAGAACCATCCGGTGGTGACTCCATCTTGCGACCTTCATTGGGTCCATTTCATTCCATAAGGTAGCCCCTTAAAAACACCGCACTGGGCATCTGGTGCCATCTATCGCAAGCCTTACTCTAGGTTGTGACGAAAGCCTCACCCACGTAAGCATGTCTTCATGAATATAGTAGATTTAGAATATGATATAAAATATTATCATATATGGACTACATAATATGACTTATTTGATACAATTAACTTACACATCATATAAATTAAACTAACATATTTGACATAAAATAACTAACATAATATGTAATGATATAATTAATTCAAAAACTAAAATTAATATAATATAATTTTTAAAAAGTAAATTAGCTAAATTTGATATGATCTTATTTATAATTCATGTTTAAATCAGGTTAAAGTATCAATTTATGATATAATTCAATTTTTATCATATTAATAATGAGTTAACATAAATTTAATTATGAATAACTTAATTTATTTTTAATATTATATTTATGTTAGATTGATAAATTGTATTAAAAATGACGATAATAGGTAAAAATTTCTAACACCTTTATATGTTTTTTGTGTTTAAATATGTTTAATGTATATGTGAATCAGAAAAGCTTTATTATCATCTCAAAAGTTTTATCCAACTTTAATTTTTATTAATCAATCTAATGGCTTGATTAATCTTATAAAGCTGTGTGGGAATAATAATGACGACAACAATAATAATAATAATAATAGGATTGTTTATTTTTTAATTTAAATTCAAATATTAGATAAATTCTTGACTTACTATTATGTTCATGTATTATAATCGACAAGGTTGTGATAATTTATTGGCAGTATTTTAAATTATATTTTTAAAATAATAGATTCTCATATATTTAAATGAGCCACGTAATAGATATCTTATAAGGCATCATCTCTAACCATCACTAATTTTTTATTTTTTCAATTTAATGGGGAAAATTTAAAATATCTGATTTAATTGTTTATAATTGATAATTATTATTGTTAATCGATAGTAGATAATTAATAAAAAATATGTTGAGTAACATTTTATTAGATATAATTATTAGAATGTAAAATGATATGATATATTATTTTAATATTATACATGATTTTTTAATAAATTAATTTTTAAAATTAAAAAAATTATCAGGAATATAAAAATTTTAATTTAAATATGTAAAAAATATAGAAATTATTTTAATATTGTATGTTTAAATTTTAAATTTTAAATTTTAATCATTTAACATTTTTAAAAATTTTATGTGCAACAATATTTAATTAATTAATTTTATTTTAAATATATTTTTATATTTTATAAATTTTGAAAAATTAATCTACTTGATTTCTCTTTTAATAATTATCAATAAAATTTTTAAAGATATAATAATCCCAAAAAAAATTATGATAAACTATTAACTGATAAGAAAAAATTTTAAAATAAAAAATTTGAAATAATAATTATTAGTTATTTAAATAGGTAAGGTCATGACTTAGTTTTAAAGACTTTTTTGAAATATTTATTTATCATTTTTTGGAGATTATTCTAGATTTTATCATAAATTTTTAATTGTTTTTATTTTTTATTAAAATTGATCAACCTAATTTTTAAAATCTCTACAATATTATATTTTAATTCATGCTTCCATGAAAAGAACAAAATAATGAAAATTAATTAATAATAAAATAAAATAAAATGTAATTCCTTTAACTTTTCCCTTTTTTCACAATTAAATTTCTGTTTCTTTCATCTTCATCCTCTTGTAATATTGTTCTTGTTTTTTTTATTCTTTCTTCTTTTTCTTCTTTAAACTCTTTTAATTTTTTATCATCTTATTTAATTATATTATTTAATATTTTTCGTATATTTTTTTATTTTATTTGATGTTGTCTATTAAATTTTTTATCATAAATAAGTGTAAATAAATATAAATCATTTGTTATTTTTTGATAAATATATGTATGATATATATTTATTTACTAAATATATATTATTATGATATATATAGTAAATAAAATATATACTGAGTGGTTGAAAGTTTCCTTTTTCTCTCTGTTGAAAGTTTCCTTTCTCTCTCTAGGTAGAGATTTCTAGATTTTTCCTTTCCCAATTCTTTTTTTCCTACTAACATATCTAGTTCGTTTGTGTATTGTTGTTCTCCTTTTATATTTAGTTTTCTTTTGTTACTCAATTGATACAGTTATTCAAATATTATGGTACGGATAGGGCATTAAATCTTATAACAAGACAGACAACAAAATCATCAATAAAGGATACTTTAGAACCTTGTATTGAACTTTTAGCTATTGATGGTGATTTTAAAAAAGATAAAAAGGTTGTTATAATAGGCCATGTAGTATCTCATACAGCTTTTAATGCAAGTGTAGTAAAAGCCTCTCTTCTTACATCATGGAAATTGAAGAATGAATTTAGAGTGCAAAGGAAAGTGATAAAAAAATTCATATTATAATTTCAATTCGAAGAATATAAACTAATAGTGCTAAAGGAAAGGCCTCAGTTGGTGGCTAACTAGCATATAATCTTGAAGGATTGCCCCTCAAATATGGCATTTGTTAGTTTAGATTTCTCTAAGAAAATATTTTGGATATAGGTTCATAGCTTGGCCCTTAATCAAATAAATGAATAAAATGCTCTAAATATTGGTAAACTATTTGAGGACCTAATTGAGTTTGATAATCTTTTGAAGAAGCAATAATAGATCGGGTTGGCATACTGTTATAAGAATGAAAGTTAGCATCTAGTTAAGTAAACCTTTAATATAACTATCATAGTGGAGTGAGGACTTAGATACAAAGTATAAGAGATTATTGAACTTTTGTTTCAATTGTAGAAGGATAGGGAATGTTTTAAGATTATGCATGGAAAGGAATGATTGTGATCCTAAAGTCAACCTTACAGAGTGATCTAAATGTAGCTTATGGCTAAGAGTTGTTCCATTAGATTAGTCCATTAATAAATCCACTACACCTACAACAAATTCATAGAAGGGATTATATTATACTAAAGTCTAAGAATGTAGGTAGATCTTATAAATCCATGAATCCTCCTCACAACTTAAAGAAGTTTAAGAGTGTGTATATGAAGTGCCATGAAATATGTGTGGGAAAAGTATGAGAATTCAAATTAAACAAATAAAAGAAAGCATTAATGGTGAATCGAGAAATCTCAATGTAGTTGTTATAGTGATGTCTTCTATCAAGAAAATAATAATCCCAGACTTTAATAGTGTCATAATAGTCATAAGGTCTTATCAACATTAAATGTACATAGAGTGTTGGGACAGTGTAGAAAAATTAAATAGAACCATACAGAAGATGACAATGTTGATTCACAATCTTTTAATGAAAGTTTTGAAATTAGAAATTCAATAGGCTTAATAAACAAATATTTTTATATACTAGAGGAACTGGGTTGCATATTGAAGGCCCAAGCTAATAGATTAGGTCCAATTTGAAGGGCTTGGCCAAAAGAAGATTGGAATTGGAGTACCACTCAAGCCTAATTAAAAAGTCCAAAGTCTCATTAGATGAAGATTGACCATTTAAATCTTTAGGGTTATTAGCATGCAAATTTCTAAAGCAGCCTCCACATCTTAGCTTTAATACTTTGTTTGGGAAATTAGAGATAGAAAGAAGGAAAATATTTTCCTTCCTTTACTTTAACTTCTTATGTTTAAAAGGAAGGAAAGAAAATAAGGGCAGAAAGTAAATTAAAAATTATATAAAAGAAAAAAGCTAATCATGTTATATGAAATGATAAATTTACCATTATAATTGATAAATAGAGAATAAAGCAAATAAAAAATTATCAATTATATTTCTTACCAATTTCTTAATTTATTTAATTTATAAGGATTATTAATTTGTAGGTATATCATCAATTTTTTATAAATTTTTATTTAAAAAATAAAAAATAATATATATATATATATATATATATATATATATATTATTTTACTTTTAAAATTTGAACTTAAAATTACTCATTTAAATTACAAGTTTTTTTGACCCTTCAATGGATATTTAACATGATGTACTATATATTTCTTACTTTAATTAATAGTAGCACATGTTTTTGTATCTCACCATTTTATTTTCTACTTCATATAAATCCTGAATTAATTAATTAATTAATTAATTTGATGAATCATTTAAAATTTAGTTCTTTTCTATCATCTAGCATTTCCTTTGTATTGTTTTTGTATTTCTAGCCTATAAATAACATTATTTCTATAAGACATGAGTTTCTTATTCAAGCAAGTGCAATGATTCATAAATTCATGCAAAATTCACTATAATTCCTTTCAAAATCATAGAGTAATTTGACAAAAGAAAAAAAAAAGAGATGGCAGATTAAAAAAATAAAACACACTTGTTGTTTTCCCATATATTTAATTTCCAAAAGAAACAAAAGAGCAATTTGCCTACCATTTGGTATATAATCCTAATGGAAAATCATATAAAAAGCTTATAAAATAATTGTTAACCTGGAGTAACAGATGACAGAAATAATGAAATGCTTGCAGCTGAAATGGATGGTGGTAATCAACTAGTTTTGCTTGAATTAAAAGAAAGTAAATCCTAGCTTTGTTATCTACTACAAATCTTTATTTATTGTTTATGCATTCAAATAAATATAAACAATTAAATGACTAAAGAAGGAGTTTCTTATTCTTCAAAAGAGATGATAAAAAGAGAAGTAGAAACAGATAGGAGAACAAATATGGAAGATGATAGAAATAAAGAAAAGGAAGATGGTAAAAACAAAGTTAGGTTAAAATCAGATTAATTTGGTAAAATTATGATGAGTAGTTAAATCCCTCCAAATGTCTCTTTTTTTCCTCCCGATTTGGGATGAATATTTTAAATGGATAATAATTTTATTTCCTTTCTCTCCCTCCTTTTTGTATTCTTTCCAAACAGGGAAAAATAACTTTATTTATTTTCCATTCAAATTTTATTTCCTCTCCATTTTCTTTCATTCCAAACATAGGCTAAAAGTTCAATATAAGACTTCCATAATAATTAAGAAATTAAATAATAGAAGATAGTTTAAATAGACACAAAGCAACTCATAAACTTGTAACCCTATCATACAAAAATCTTTAGTCTTCTTTTATTAATCTCATGCTCACTAAAAATTAATTAGAGATGTCTACATTCCATATAGATAATAGAAGTTTAAGGGAAAATTGAAGAAACTAGTAAGGGTAAAATATCATATGGATATCGATAATTCAATATTAGAGGGTTCAAATCAAAGTGAAAGTGAAGGGGAGAAGTATAAGGATTACAATGTATAGACTAGTTACTTGGATGATGTTGGTGGCTTGCCTAAAGCCACCAAACTGTCATGATTACTTTCTTATAGAATTATCAAAGGTTGGGTCACGACTTGAAAATTCAAGTGACTAGGGAAGTATGTGGTATTAGTTCAATTTTTTTTATTTTTGATGGAAACAAGATAAAAAAATGGTTCCTAAATTATGTACAAAGAAGGCTTAATTTTATTGAAGCTTCATAGTAGATGATATGGGTTTATTTGGAGGCTTAACACTTTTTAAGCATGATGATATGCAATTTCAAGTTCTTGAACATTCTAATAATTTTATTCATTATTAATGGATGATGAATGGTGAGGTAGTTATCATCACTTTCATGTATGAAGAGTCAAATAAGTTAAAAAGAGAAAAATTTTAGAAAGAAGTGGATAAGTTAAATCTTAAAGATGCCATGATTTTTTATGGTGATTTGAATATGTTAAGTAGTCAAATAAACAAAATTAAGTACAAGGTGGCAAACCACAATCAAATTTCCATGTTCTAAAATTTTATCAATAACTATGGTATGATTGTTATAGAATTTAAAGGGCCTACATTTACATGGACAAATGAACAGGTTAGGGAGAATTATATGTTCCAATAATTAGATAGGGTCTTAGTTAATATGATGGTAAAATTGAAATTTAGTAAATCATAGGTTTTTTATTAAGGTTTTCTTGCCTCTCATTATAGATAATTGATTCTGCATTTTGAGGTTTAGCTTACTAGACATCGTAGTTATTCTAAATTTCAATCTAGATGGCTTCAAAAGGAAGATTGTAAAGCTCTTACCCACTAATCATGGTAGGATCAAGTTCAAGGGTCTAATTTGTTTATTTTATTTTGCAAGCTTCAAAACTGCAATAATTGGCTTTAGTAGTAGAGTAAAATGGATTTTAGCAACACCAAAATTATAATCAATGAATTATCTTAGAGAATAGATGATCTACATATGACTTTGGTCATTGATAATAAAGCTTAAGAAATTAGCCATCCTAAAGCACAACTTGATAAAACTAAGAAAATGAAAGAATTGTGTTGGTATCAGAAATCTAGAATCAAATGATTACAAGTAGAAGATAAAAACATAACTTCTTTTCATTTTCTATAAACCAATAAAGGTAGATAAATCAACTAATCCAATTAAGATACATCTTTAAGGTCTAGTTGAAAAATAAGTATCTAATTAGGAATCACATTCATAAGTTATTCAAGAACATATATAAGGCCAAGGAATTTAGCTACTAGAAGGAGGTGATTAATCTAATTAAGTAAATCATTAATTAAGATATAAATGCCAAATTATTTTATGCAATGTTAGAAATAGAGGTGAAAAATGCAATTTTTAATATAGGCCTATTGTAACCTCCAAGGCTTAATAAATTTCTTGAACTTTTTTACCAGTTATGTTAGGATGTTATCAAGCAAGATATCATAACTATTATGCAAAATTTTTTCCTCATATGAAACTTGCTTACAAAGATGAATTCAACCCATATCATTCTCATCCTAAAAGTGTCTTCTCTATCCTCTTTAGTTCAATACCACTTAATTAGTCTTTATAATTTCTCTTATGAAATAATTACTAAGATGATGGCCAACCATCTCAAACTTTTTTTCAATAAATTATTAGCCTAGTTCAATAAGCTTTTTGTTTTATACTGAAACATACATAATAATATCCTTCTAGTTCATGAAATTATGCACGTTATGAATATAACTTGAGACAAGGAAAACCATCATATGCTAATCAAAATTGACATGCATAAGGCTTATGATAAAGTGGACAAAGGTTTTAATTCAAATGGGTTTTGCTTCTCATTTTGTTAATATCATTATGTAGTGTATTAGCACCATTAAATATTTAATCTTAGTGAATGGATGTCTTACTAAGTGGTTCATAACTAAAAGAGGTTTAAGGCAAGGAGATCCCTATCTCTGCACCTTTTCCTATTCATTTCATCAACTTTGATAAAAATCTTAAAGAAATCTTTTCAATCTAATTCTTTATATATGCGTAGAATTAATTACAAAGCTCTTATTTTTACACACTTTTTATTGATGATATAATGATTTTTTGGTAAAGCATTTATAAAAGAAGCAATTAACATCTCTACTTCAAATTCATTTATCTACATCCTTAATATTTTTCAATAAATTCACTATACATCAAATTAGATCTAAAATTCAATCATATAATCAAATAGGACAGTTGAATGGCAATGATAAATACCTTAGGTTACCTTACATGTGGGGAAGATCAAAATCTGAAGCCTTATAATTCATTAAGTCTCAAATGATGCAAAAAGCATAAGGTTGGAAACTTAATCTTCTTTCACATATGGGAAAGAAATCATGATTAAGTTGATTTTAGTAGTAATTTCCACATATGTTATGAGTTATTTTAAACTGCTAAATGGCTTCTATAATTCTATTAATATCTTACTATCTAGATTTTAGTAGGGAAAAGACTGAAATGAAAGACACTTAATGCTAATTAGTTGAAACTAAATGTCTAAGTTGAAACATATAAGAGCGTTAGGTTTTTAGGGCTTAGATATCTTTAGTTCTATTTTGCTTGCAAAATGCTATTGGTGTTTTCTTTAGTTTTTTTTGCTTGCAAGTTTATAGGGTTGTTACTTTCTTAATAGAGATTTTTAGAAAGCAAGTAGAAGTTCTTATCCTTCTTGTGGTTTGTATAGTTTCTTACGAATAGGGGCTTTTTTATAAAAGATTTTTAAATTCAATATTTGTAATAGAATGAGTATTCAGATTTAAAAGGATCCTTGGATTCCCTCTCTACCAAATTTCAAAGTGACATTGATTAAACTATCCAAATTTGATATGTTTATGATGTATCAATTGATAGATAAATGAAATAGAAGTTAAAAGAAAGGTTTTCTTAGTTGTCTTTTTTCTAAAGAAGAAATGCAAATAGTGTTGAAAATCCTAATTGGTAACTTTCACCAATCTAATAGGGAGGTGTGAAATTATGATAAAAGAAGTATTTTTTAGTTAAATCTACTTACCATTTAATAACTAAATTGCATGTGGATCTTATAAATATCAGTAAGGTTTGTATTTTAAGTATGCTAAATAATGTCATATGGAGAAAGTTTAGAGCATTCAAGTTCAACTGAAGGTTAAATTGTTTATATAGAGGGCTTTAGACAATATGCTTCCTAATCAGGTTATTATCACTTCCAAGTTTAAGAATGTCTCTCCTACATGTAACATCTATTAGACTAATTTGAAAACTACAAAAAAAATTTTTTTCTTATACCACCATTCTAAAATGTCTTGGTATGCTTCCCTATTGAATTATAAGCCTGGTCTAATTGGATTCTCAACCTTTAATTATTGGTTAAATGTCATTATTAATAAAATAATTCCTAATACGGATGAGGATTCTTTAAGATTAATCATAAATTTATTGTGGTTAATTTGGAAAGCTAGGAATGATTTTATTTTCAATAGTATCAAATCAAATCCATATAAAATAGTTAGGAGGGTTGGTAAAACTTAGAGTGAATTTAAATTATTCTTAGATATGGATAGAAATTTGAGGATTTTTAAGATGTCTGGGCTATGTCAACCCTCTAATAGTAATAAGAGGGGACTATGGATTCTACCCAATAGGGATTGGTTCAAATTTAATTTTGATGTTGCTTATCTTTAGGATTCTAAGTAAGTCAAATTAATTATTATATGTAAGAATTCCAAGAATGAATAGTTCATGGAGCTACATCAATTAAACAAGTGAATTCAGTTCTCCATGATGAAGCTGAAGCATTCCTTATCACACTTATTTTAGCAGTCTCTTTACGCCTTGAAAAATTCTTTGAGTATGATTCTAAGTTTATGATCAATTCATTATCTTCTAAACAATCCATAGTTAATTGGAAAACGTAATCATCTCTTGTATCAATAAATCTTTAGAACTTATTCCTATGCACTTCTTAATTTTTATTCATAGATAAAGTAACAAGGTGGCTGATAAAGTAGCCCATTTAGCTCTTGATTCTAAACTTTCTCCTTGTTGGGTTGCTATTCCTCATGTAGAGGTAGTCTTTCTCTTTAACATTAATTTATCTTGCTAATATATTTCATCATTCTTTTCAAAAAAAAAATGATATACATTGATAAATAAATGTATTAATTTAAAAATTTTTTGATAGATAAATCAATATAAAGTAAATAATGCATATGTATTTATTACATATTACAAATACATTACATATTAATATTATTTATTTGATTTATAGTTAATATTATTACATATTACAAATAATGCAAAGTTTTTAATACCTTGAATAAATGATAAAAGTTCAATATATTTATTACATATTAATATTATTTATTTGATTTATAGTTAATAATAATTTAATTTATGTAATGCAAAATAATAAATTATTAATGATTTAATATAATGTAATAGAATTTTTAAGATGAACAAATGCTATAACTTGTTAGCATATATTTCATGTTGAATTTAGTTAATTACAAATAATCTATATTTTATATTTAAATGTGAATACATATAAAATTCATCATTATTTTTAGGACTTAACTAATAATATTATATTAGTTTAATTCAATATAATTATAACCAAACTTAATATATTTTATTTGAAACAAAATTATGTAATTTAGATGAAATTAATGTTCATATTGAAATATGATGCTTTCTATATTTAGGTAATTTAGGTAAAAATGAGGAAAATTTCTTTATAATAAAGGGTTTAAGTTGGGTTTGTCATACCTAAACCCGGCGTAACACGCTCACATAGTATAATTAATAACTTCCTAAATAAGAAAATCATTAACTACACTACAAGGGATGCATAAAAATTTTTGTAATTTAATTATTATGATTCTACCTAAATATTTCATTCACCTATATTCTCGTATTTTATCGCATCGCATAATTTACAAACATATCATGCATACATCATATAACGTTTGTAAGTCTTTCATGGTTGTCATCATATATTATAGTTATATCGTATTAGCAACACATAGTGATAACATAATCATATATACATCATAAAACTAGCAACCACGTACTACTGCTAAATGAGTAATGATATATGCTAAATAATGAGAAAAATGTCTTAAAGTATAATACATAAGTCCAGAATGTCTTCAAAATAGGATTTCATGAAAATTGCAACCTTTACCTACTGTCAATCAGCTAATACTGACATTCCCTGAATGGTCTAGATCCTACGTTCATCAAATGATAAATGTTGAGTATATAACTCAATGGTACTATAAAAATGTGTATATAACATAATCATAAATAATATATAACACTCGAGCAACAAAACCATGAGTAATGGTCATTAAATAATATATCAAGATTATATGTTATCATTTAACATGATACTATTTTCCATAGAAATACTTTGTATTGATAACGTAGAAATAAATACCATATGAGGCTCTTTATAACTTTTCCTATATTAGACATCATATATGAACATTATTGAATACATATATGTATGTGATATGTATATGTACATGTATTGTACATCCATCATCATCAATCTCTATGAATTCATCATGTATGAATGATAAGATGTATTTGTAAGAATGTATTCATGCCTTGCACTCTCCTTCTGATCCTTTTAACATCTCATTTCCCTTTTATAACGTTGTGCACAATTTCTATACTAAGTTCTGTATATACCGGTACTCATCTCTCGTATGAGGGTAACATAATTGTATGGTTCAGTGAACCGTATTTATTTCTATATGGGAATATTATTGTATGATTCCATTAAAGGAATCTATTTTCTCTATGACCCAGCACATTTCATTTCATTTTGTATCATATCATCACTCTTTTCTTTCCACCTTATAACCACCTTATAAATGCTATGAATATGCTTTTGTACTTGAATGATTTATGACATGATGTATGGTCAATGCGTATATGATCTTATGTAATGTTGATCATAGGGTATCATTACTCATTCATAACTCATTCCTTTAATATCATTCACATTTAATTATAATACATCAATTCAAGTTTCTTAAATGAGGTCATGAAGTATATAGCACAAACCTATCACCTCTTTACCCTTATCAAAAGCTTGGGTGGAAGTATGGATTTTGTTATCTGGACCTGTAACATTTTCATTCCATATTCATTTAGTATGATCATTCACATTTTACACTCAGCTTTGCACTTTAGAAAGTCAATATCAAGTCATAACATGTAACATCATCCCACTTTCATTCATAATGAGCATTCAAATACCATCCTATTCCATAACATTTCACACTTCAATCTATTCACCATAATATAAATACATTATATACCTTTGCATTCAAGACTAATTGCATATATAAACATTTTGTATCAATCTTATTTTATACCTTTACGTGTATATCCTTAGGTATAATTATGAGTTATAAGGCTTAGGTAGGTATAGCATTAAGTTTAGATACCTTAAACACTCACTCCTTAAATGGCCTAACCATGCAAAACAAGTTACTATTTATTTGGTCAAATGCACTATTCATTTGGTATGGGTTACTATTCATTTGGTCATTTTTATCATAAATCCCTTCATATTTTACTTCCCATTTTCATGCCTTTTATAGTTCTTATGGAGCAATATATAAACCATGATAAATACTCATAAATAAATCATCATCTCATTCACATTTGAAAGTAAAATTTCATATAAACAAGTTACCAAAATATAGGCATTTAGAGTATGCAAAAACTTTATTTATCAAATTTGACAATTTATGTTTACCATTTTGTACCTTTGTGTCTTTCATAGGGTTTTTGTATAACTTAATGACCTTGAAAATAAATAAACCTTATACCATTAGAAATTAGACTCAAAAAGCTTTAATTTGAGCTATTTCTTGTAATTTTTAAAATTCATTTAGGCTATCAAATTGTAAAAGGCCGCATACCAAAGTTTCCTACTTAATTTCTGCTTAAATGTGACAGTCCTAATGACATGATTTTTTATGACCAAGCAAATGACTTTGAAATTTTACATGCCTAATACCATTGAAAACTAAATTTAAAGAGATTTACAATGGTATATTAGACAAAATTTTTGGATAACATTAAGGCAGTCAAAATGCAATTACCATAAACCCCTAACTTTGTTTTTAAGGTCCATTTCTAACAAACACTTACATATATCATGCATACCTCTTCCTTTAAACATCCAAATTACTTTAAAATTTTACCAAACTAAATACACTCATACATATATATGTTATACACACTTCTAAGTCAAACTTTCTAGCCAATATGCATTTAAACCCAACCTAAGGTAGCTATACATAACCATACACACAGGTTGCCCCTATTGCATTCATTTGTGCATATTACTTGCAAACTCATTCCAATTGCATTCAAGCTTTATTTTCATCATTCTAACACCATAATTCATCATATTTATATATAATTTAGTGATTTATACATTATAACAAAATGATATAGGTCATTTCCAAAGAGGTGAAAAATCAAGCAACAACTATTTTCCATGCACTTTCCTACTTCCTATCTAATTTTCATGCTTTTTCTTTATTCTTCTTCATAATTTATCAACTTATTCACTTCATAAACATATATAACAACCTCTTAAGAGTCATTCTTATACAAATTAGGCTAGGGTTTTCATACATATTCATTCCATATATAAAACTTAATTAAAATGCATCAAGCATGCATATTTAACCTTTTTTTATTCATTTTCTTACATCAATTCATCAAAACTCATGCACAAACTCCATATTCCTCTCTTGGCCAAATTCTCCATGCCTAAAGAACATTAGTTACAACAATTAATAAGAGAAAATAAGCATATATACAATGAAAACTAACCAAAAATAGAATGAAAATCAAATTCTACTCAAAATTTTACCTTAGAAAGTGTTAATCTTTAAATTGAAAATGAAGAAGAAAAGAAGTGAATGAAGGAATAGAAGGATGGAGGGTTATAGACACCAAAGTCAACCCTTCCTCCCTTAATTCCCCTTTTTTTATTTTAATTAATTTCCATAATAATCAAGGAAGGTCCAATAGGAATGTGACAAGTGTCACCTTCTAATTGGTTCCTTCCTTCAATTATCCCCCTTATTTTATTTTAATTTAATGATATTTTCTTTTTTATTTCCATATCATACACTTTATGACATACATAATGCACATCACTTATCATACATGCATAATTCTAGTTTCCAAAAATACCCTTCTCTTTTAGTGAAATTACATTTATACCCCTAAATGCACCATAACTTATTTTTAATTCTAATTTCACTAATACTTTTATTTACCCATTTTAACTTATGCATTCTTATTAAAGTACATATGTAATATATCAAAACATCACATTTCGCTTATGAATTCATTCCTAAGGCATCATTTAAGGCACTTTTCATATTCATTTCAAATACACTTTTTAAGGCATGAATACTTCATTTTCATCACTTTAATCATTTCTTCACCTCTTTCCATTACTTTTCTCTTCGAATTCCATATCACATGGAATTACTTTCATTTATAACATATTCATTAGCATATAAGGCATATCAAAGCATTTACCAATCATAACTTATTCATGCATTTCATGCATCATTAGTTCATGCTTCCTAACTCATGCATATTATGCATACTCATGAAGATACTATGAATACGGATGTAACAGGGTTTTGATCATCTAGTTCAAGTTCATGAATAATTTCAATCAATATTTTCAAATAAAAAACTATTTAAAGATGATTAAATTTAACAATTAGACTAATAAAAGATTGATAATGTAACCTATTATTGAATAAAACATTGTATAAAAATGAAATGCCAACTTATAATCATGTTCTTTACACATAAATAAGAATTTCTTGTTAAAGTTGAAGTTGAATGTAGGTGTTAATCATATCATGTTATATTTCACCATTAAAATTAATTTTTCAAAGCAAAGCAAGCAGAAACTATAAGCTACAGTGACAAGTTTTAATCGCTAATCTCACCAAAAACTTTATGTTCTACTAATTCTTTAGAAAATAAATTAAATTAATAACTAGCAAAGTGTGCCCTTAAAATAATATTGGGAAAAAATTAGATATTAATATTTATAAATGAATGAAAATAAAATATTAAACACAAGATTTGGTGCAGACCTGTAATTATTATACATAATGTTATACTATTTATACAGACCTGTAATACACTAGCACATCTAATGTACCCACAGGAAAAACTCAATCACTATATTTACAGTAGGTAAATATATATAATTTATATATATAATAATCATTTTAAAATTTTAAAAATATAAGATGACTATTGTCCATCAATATTATAACTAGGCTCTGCCCCTTCTTTGCCCCAACTTGAATATAGGGTTAATTATATAAATGATAACAATAGTTTATTTTTTGTATTAAAATAATACTAATATGTTAATCTATTTCAAATTTAATTAAGTTAAACCATAACATTGAAAAATACAGAATTTGAAGGTTAAAATGACATTTTATTCTTGAAATTATTAGATAAAGTGTCATTATCTAACCTTTAAATATAATAACCATAACATTGATTTAATTCATGTTATTAACCTTTAAATGTAAAGCTAAATTTTTTAAATATTCATTTTAAATTTGATGGTGAAAATTAAATTATGATAAAACTATTTAAATTAACTTTTATAATTCAATTACAACATACTTGAGGCGGGTTGCATGAATTATTCTTCTCATCTCTGAGTGTTTGATCCCTTAATTCTATTCTTAATAGATAACACCTCTCTATACTTATCCTTATTGTTTTATTATAAATTCCAAATATTTTGTTCGTTTAGTGTAGTAAAATCCTTCTGTTGAAAAAGCTTTTAAGGCATCCTTCTAATATGTATGATTCATCTGTTATCTTATTTCTTCCTCTCCATGCAATTTATTTTATTCAAATACTAAAACAATTCATATAAATATATATATATATATATATATATATATATATATATATATATTGATAATTCTCTTAATTTTCATGTATTTATCAAAATGTTCCTAACTCGAGATAAAAGATAAAAAAAATATGATTTAAAAAAATAATTCCCAATCTAATATGAATCTAAAATTATTTACCTAAAAAATGTGATACTTTTTATCTTTATTCTTTTGCAAATTTTGTATTGAAATTGCTTATCAAATTGACAATTTTAATTAATTTACAATTGAAATCAACAGTCCAGCAATCGATTACAATTGGTCAAATCAAGGCACAAACTTTCATTTATACTAAAATTACCTATCAAACTATCAATTTTAGATGTAAATTTTACAACTAAAATTGTTAATCTAATAGACAATTTTAATACAAAATTTGAAAAAAAATAATGATCGAGTATATATAAATTGGTGGAGATTTATAGGAAAAATATGAAGGTTGAAGATAGAAGAAAGTAAGTTTTTTAGGGTTTTAATATTTATTGTGGTTGGTAGAATGTTTAGGTTTATTGGTTAAGATTATTATGTTTATCAAATTTATTTTTTTATTATTTGTAATTGTTTGCAAATTTGGATGACGTTTGAAGTATTTTTATGTTTAAATGAAAATAGTAATGAATTTTATGGTTATAATTTAGTATGTGATTAATAATTTTTTTATAAAGAATTTTTTCTATCAAAAATATTGTGTTAGAACTTTATGTTATGTTTGATATTATATTTGTTATTTTTATCTCTGAATTTGAATAGTTATAAGTTAATATATTATTAAAAGTTGTTGTAATTAAAATCTATATATGATAAGTGTTTGATTTTAAATGTAATATTGTATTAGATGAAGTTATAATATTTATTGAATTATGATAATTTTTAACTATATTTTTATTTTGTTCTAAATAATTATGATTTATGTTGGAATGCATAATTTTATAAGAGTAATTTATGTGAAATTATAAGTGAGTAGTTAATTTGTTTATTTGACTATATGATAATAAGCATAAGTTATGCATGTATATGATTAGAAATTTGATTTTGTTTTTTTATGAAAATGTAAGTGAAATTATAATAATTTTTATAAGTATTAATTAATTAAATTGTATTTATAATTTTTAAATGTTATAGATTATTTAAAGTAGAATATGGAGGGCAATGAAAGATATTGAAGAAATTGAATTTAACCGTAATTCAATGATAATTATCATAAAAAACCACATAATGATCGTACAGGATATTATGCGAGACTACGATGCGAATGTACCTTTTGATTTGAAGAAGCAAATTCATTTATTACAAATTTAATATCTTTAAAAGCACCAATTATTCATCATAGATCGTTAGAAATATATAACATAATATATTTAATTATAAAATGGTATTAGATCAAATACATAAGGAAAATAAAATGATGCTTTTATGTAAAATGTCGATATTACTTGTTGAAGTTTGCTTATGATCAAACTTCATCTATGAGAAGGAATATATTATTTATTGAAAAAAATAATACATTTGATTATGAAATGGTATTAGATCAAATACATAAGGAAAATAACATGATGCTTTTATGTAAAACGTCAATATTACTTATTGAAGAATCAAATTCACTTATTACAAATTTAAGGTTTTTAAAAGCACCAATTATTCATCATTGATCATTAGAAATATCTAACGTAATATATTTGATTATGAAATCACATTAGATCAAATACATAAGAAAAATAACATGATGTTTTTATGTAAAATGTTGATATTACTTGTTGAAGTTTACTCATGATCAAACTTCATCTATTAGAAAGAATATATTATTTATTGGAAAAAATAATGTATTAAATTATAATATGTATCTTTCAAATGATCCAATGTTTAATGAAGACTAAAAATATGATATAAAAATCTATTATTTTCATGAATACTAACTTTCATATTATTATTTTTACTAAATTAAAATTTATGTACTTTTGCTATTATGAATTTAAGTAAATAATTTAGTATAAATATATTGTATTAAAGTATTAAATAATTCAATTTTTAGTATTAGTACTCATTGTTAATTAAGATTTCAAACTCCAGTTAATCAATATCTTTATAATGAAATAAAAGAATTTTGATCATACTTAAAACTTTGTTTCTTGATATTTCATTAATATTAAATGTCTTGTTTAAAGGAATTCATAATGATTTATATGGAATACCAATATATTAAATGTCTTTTTATTATGACCTACCATCTTACAAATGATACATTTGTAATTATTGCCCCTTCAATAACATCCATCTCATTTTGAATATGAGTATATTCCAATCTTCCTTTAGTGCTTTTCATCTTCATATTTAGAATAATAGCATATCCAATATATTGTAGCTAATAAGCTTCATAAGGCAAGGGATTAAAAGATATCCTGTAAAATTGAATGACAACTGATAATTATAGCAATTATCATCATGTTGCTAGAAATCAATGTTAACTTGTTTGTAAGTAGCAATGCATGTAAGGAGGACATTTTTATCCTCTAAAACTTTTCGTATTCATACATTATATTTGAGAGATTAACATTTTCTATGTTTCCTCTTTCCTACTCATGATAATAAGTGGTCTTTACTTGAAATATTATGATTCTATTATTGTATCTTGTGACTCAGTGGTAATTTACCTTTTATGCTCTTCTGTTTATTATTATACAACAATAATGTATGAATCATTGACTATTAGTTATTTCATTAGCATATTTAGCATAGTTGAATCAAAGTACTTCACTAATCAAGTGAAAGTATGATATACGATGATGATGATTAATAGTTGTCAAACACACTTTAAGACATTGTTGACACTTTCACATATATTTATTGTTAGATTTTTCTATTGTCATCCACTATCATGTGAGAAAAGCCACCTGTAAGAGTAGCGCGCCCCGGACGCGGGAGTGCTGCACGCTGTTTGGTGTGAGATGCCGTGGTGCTTGCTCTCAATGGTGCAATTCCATAGTTGATTTGGTCTTTAATCTAGAAAGATCGCATCGAGGTTATTAATGGAGTCGCCACCTAGTTTGTTTTTGTCAATTCAATTGAATGACTAGACAACCAGGAAATAAAACCCGGCCTCCCTGTGTTGGAAAGCAGCCTGAATTTCTTCAGAGTTTAGGTTCGGGATTTCAAATTTATTAATGTTCCATTTTATTATGTTCACTCATTTAATTTTAACGAAAGCTCCTAAGCACACAATTAGGTTCAAGTTTGATTAGCATACACTTACATGGCAT
>CANYBF010598254.1:0-19808 GCA_948192965.1 Dalechampia spathulata
GCTTTATTTATGCTTTATTTATGCTTTCATTATCTGCTACATGTCTCGCTTCCTTATGCCATGAAACCGGACTTAAGTGAACTTCAACCTAATTGTGTATGATTTGCACTTTTATTAAAATCGGATAAAGTGAAGATGATAATACGGAATACGAATAAAATCGAAATGTCGAACCCAATCTCTGAAGAAATTCGGGCTGCTTTCCCCAGCAGGAAGGCTCGGGTTTATATTTTTCCTGGCTTGTTTTAGTTGCTCAATTGAGTTGACTAAATAAGCCGGGTGGCGACTCCACATCATTTACTCGATGCGATCTGTCTAGTTCCTGTAGTAACTCAGGGGTCTATATTCGCGAGAGCAAGCACCACGGCATTTCACGCCGAACAGCGTGCAGCATTCCCGCGTCCGGGATGTGCTACTCTCACAATTAACTTCAGCGATTAAGTTCATTTACTACACCTTGTGCTTCCAAATTAATTAACTCATATGTCTAGGTAGTTATCATTTGGTGTTCTTAAATTCGTTCGGTTAGGTTAAACCTTCTTTCAAAGTAATTAACAAAACTAATTCAATGTTTTCATGTTAAAAGGACTTATTCTAACAATCAAACATCATACGCATGAATCACAACTTAATAACATAAAGAGGTAAATGAAATCATAAATAGAAAGGAATTAAATATGTTCAAATCATCATCCAATCCCTACAACTACTATCAAATCATATCTTCAAAATAAATAAAGCAAAAGGGCATGAAGAATACAGAAAATAAAACCATAATAAATGTTTAAAACTAAAATATAAAAAGATGAAGATGAAGAGAATCTTGATCAATTTTGTTGCTCCTGCTATTCCATCTTTTATTCTTCTTGATTCCTCCTCAACTGCTTCCTCAACGTCTTGATGAAATGTTATGAATAAGAATACAAAATAAAAGAGAAGATTAGCAATCATACCAATTGAATCTCTTTTTCTCTCCCTCTCCCCCTAAACCTAAAACCCTAACCTAGACTCTCATAATGCTATATGCATGTGCTTCAATCCCCCATCCATGAATGAATGAAGCCCCACATTCTTAATAACTAAAAGACTCTTACAACTATTTGAAATCTAAATACATCCTAACCATACATTATTATGATCCTAGGGCTAGAAAAAGAAGGGAAAATATGACCTAAATGCACCATACGAGTCGTGTAAATGCTACACGAGTCGTGCGACTTTTGAAATGACCAAAAAAGCAAGAATTTAAAGGGTACGAATGGTACACAAGTTGTGGATGGCCATACACGATTCGTGGATAACTCGCAAGAAATGAAAACTAGTGAAATTAAGAGGTGCGAGCCTTACATGAGTTGTGGATGGCCTTACAAGACTCATGGATGGCTTTCTAGTGCTATGAAATGTCATATTTTCTAAGCTTGAATGAGGAAATTAAAGTTCTAAGACCTAAAACTATGATTTAACTATAAAATCGCACTTAAGAAACTTACTAAATGCATGTAAAATCCATCTAAATAAAACTAATTCCTATGCTATATGAAATATCATGAGAATTATGCAAAATATGTATAAAAATGTATGAAATTATGCTAAGTATATAATATATGAGTATGATGCATGAGAATATGAATAATGCATGAAATACTATATTATATGCTTATGTTTGAAGGGAAAAACATGAAAATAATGCTTAAAAGGACATTATAATAAGGGGAAAATATAGGTAAAAATCATGGTTATCAAACTACCCTAAACTTAAAAATTTTGCTTGTCCTCAAGCAAAGAAAAAACATAGAATTACAAACAAGAATAAATCTAAGATTATCACAATTCAATACAATAAGATTAAATGAAGAATAGATTTATCTCAAATAACATACTAGAAATCCTTATGTTGAACTAAAAACTCTCAAATCAAAAATAGAGCCCTATAATTACAAATGCCAAGATGTCATACTAATAAGAGATATAAAATTAAATCATGGCAAAAATATAAGCAAATTAAGCTAAGATGAAACATAGAGTTCAATATGAATACCCTTAGCTCAATTATAGTATAGGCAAGAGATCAAGTTATTTTGCAAATATTTTCTTTATTTTACTAATTTTTTTTTTAGACCATGATATCTCGTTGTAAATCTTTAGCTCAAATACAAACATTAGTAATGTCGGTACTTGGTTAATCAATTCACAATAAAGATACATAAAGTTCAACCCTTATACTTATCAAGCTTTTCGACCTAAAGACAACTATAGGGTGCATAGATGCCCCTGTTTAATAAACCTTCACAATATAGGAGTTGAAATCACAATTATACTCGTATTCATTGGTTATCTTCGACTTAAGAAATCACATAAGGCACATGTCGTTCCCTACCTACTAACCAATAAATATAAGAGTAAGTCTAAAATTTAATAACCACTTTCACACCTTTTTTCTTTATTACTTATTTATTTACATGACTTGATCTATCCAACTAAACTATAACAAGCTAGGGAACTCAATTGATCACTACACATCCATTTAAGTCAAAATTTTACTCAAATTTGTACAAGAAAATAAAATGAGTTAAAACATTTAAGCAATCATTCACAAAGTAATATAGAGCTTAATAAATAATTGAGAGGCAACACAACCATAGATAAACTTCTATAATGTATGTAAAATAATTCACATTAAACAATAATAAGTTGAAATTAAAAAGTGATAAACCAAGATATAACTCTCATTTATAATAACCTTTAAGCAATATGTGTACAAGTTAAGGCAAAAAATTAAAAAAAATTTAAATGGAGAAAATAAAATAAAATAGAAATGCATGAAATAAATGAAACAAAAATGCTTGAAATGCATAAGCAATTATACATGATGCATGAAATAAGCATAAGATAAAATACAATGCAATGCATGTAATGTGCCACCCCAAACTTAATTTTTGGCATTATCCTCAATGACACACAAATTAAGTTAAAATAAGACACTAAGCAATATAAAATAATAATAAAAAAAGAATCAAGGATAAGTCAAAATCAATTAACGTAGAAATAAAATGTAATGCATATCAAGCATATAAATAATAACCATTATAAATGCTATGTAAACTTAGCTAAAATATGAATAAAAATGCAAGATAATGCAAATTGCATGTGTAGCATGAATACCAATATGTAAAATGCTAAATGGACTAAATGCAAATGTGAATAAAAATGTAAATTAAATGCATAAACTAACATATCCTAAACACCTTAAGTAGCCATAAAATAAAATAAATAAATAAATAAACAAACAAACAAATAAACAAACACAAAAACATATTAAAACAAAAAAAATCAAAATTAAACATGCTAATGTAAGGTCATTAGCTTGACCCCAAACTTAAGAACTTATTGTGATTAAACTCGAGCTCTCAAGTTTGCACGACATTCTTTCTACCTCCAAATCAGTCGACACGAGTTCAATATTGGGGCTCTCCTCAGTTGTTGAATTTAACACTTGTTTTGAAAATAGAAAGAGAAAAAAGTTAGTAGCAAAATTCTCAAAAATAAAATCCTCAAAAACAAAATCCTAATTAATCAACTACTCTCATATCACTAGTATTAGCTGTATGCACTGTTTATCCCCGGCAACGGTGCTACAAACTTATTGGCATATTGATAGTGTTACTTTTACATGCATAATATTTCAACAAGTTTTAAATTTATAATCCTTAAATTATAATTATGCCATCACAAGAATACGGGTTGCAACTGCAGTATAAGGGTATCGTTCACTAAGATCAAGAGCAGCTAAGTGCTAACTATTGATTTTATCGATTATCTAGGCAAATCAACATTATAGTTTGTTTAATTAACTAAAAGTATAAATCAACTACTAAATATATATAACATATAATTAAACCTAAGATTGAACGATGATGAACAAAGATTAAAGCTTCCATTATTAATCTTATTACCAACTTCAAAGTAGTGCTTAGATGCAAAGCTCTTTCTTCCAAAAGAGTCTTTACCTATTAAAGTTAAGCTAACACCCTACTTTCGTGACTGCTAAGATTAAGTTCAGTGATTTAAGTTCATTTACTACACCTTGTGCCTCCAAATTAATTAACTCTTATGTCTAGGTAGTTATCATTTGGTGTTCTTAAATTTGTTCAGTTAGGTTAAACCTTCTTTCAAAGCAATTAACAAAACTAATTCAATGTTTTCATGTTAAAAGGACTTATTCTAACAATCAAACATCATAAGCATGAATCACAACTCAAGAACATAAAGAGGTAAATGAAATCATAAATATAAAGGAATTAAATATGTTCAAATCATCATCCAATCCCTACAACTACTATCAAATCATATCTTCAAAATAAATAAAGCAAAAGGGCATAAAGAATAAAGAAAATAAAACCATAATAAATGTTTAAAACTAAAATACAAAAAGATGGAGATGAAGAGAATCTTGATCAATTTTGTTGCTCCTGCTATTCCGTCTTTTATTCTTCTCGATTCATCCTCAGCTGCTTCCTCAATGTATTGATGAAAGGCTATGAGTAAGAATAGAAAATAGAAGAGAAGATTAGCAATCACACCAATTGAATCTCCTTTTCTCTCCCTCTCCTCCTAAACCTAAAACCCTAACCTAGACTCTCATAATGCTATATACGTGTTTTTTGATCCCCTATCCATGAATGAATGAATCCCCACGTTCTTAATAACTAAAAGACTCTTACAACTATTTAAAATCTAAATGCATCCTAACCGAACATTATTATGATCTTAGGGCTAGAAAAAGAAGGGAAAATATGACCTAAATGCACCACATAAGTCGTGTAAATGCTACACGAGTCGTATGGCTTTTGAAACGACTAAAACAAGCAAGAATTTAAGGGGTGTGAATGGTATACGAGTCACAGATGGCCATACACGACTCATGGATGACTCGCAGGAAATGAAAACTAGTGAAATTAAGAGGTGCGAGCCTTACACAAGTTACTGATGGCCTTACACGACTCGTGGATGACTCGCCAGTACTATGAAATGTCCTATTTTCTAAGCTTAAATGAGGAAATTAAAGTTCTAAGACCTAAAACTATGATTTGACTATAAAATAACTATAAAATAGCACCTCAGAAACTTACTAAATGCATGTAAAATCCATCTAAATAAAGCTAATTTCTAGGCTATATGAAATATCATGAGAATTATGCAAAATATGTATGAAAATGTATGAAATTATGATAAGTATATAATATATGAGTATGATACATGAGAATGTGAATAATGCATGAAATACTATATTATGTGCTTATGTTTGAAGGGAAAAACATGAAAATAATGCTTAGAAGGAAATTATAATAAGGAGGAAAATATAGGTAAAAATTATGGTTATCAATATTAAAATATTTACTAATAAAAAATATAAAATTTCAATATATTAAATTAGGAATGAGTAAAAATATTCAAAACTGAAAAAATCGATTAAATTGTTGATATTTTATTCTTTCAATTTATTTTTTTATTTTCGATTTTGGTTCTATTGTAATTTCTAAATTTTTTGATTTTCGATCTTCGATTCAATTCAAGATATTAGATAACCAAATAAATCAAACAAACAAAATAAACTGAAAATTGAATTATAAAATGACCAATTTATATTAGTATCTAAAACGACATCATTTTATATTAATATTTAAAATGATGTTATTTTATATCAATTATATGATTTATGGATTTAGTTTATTTAGTTCAATTTTTTAGGTTTTCGTTTATTTGGTTTGATTCAAATATTATGTATTCAATTTTTAATTTATTTGGTTCGGTTTATTTGGTTTTTGGTTAATTTTGATTTGATTCTATTTTATAGTTTTGATTTTCGATATATTCAGTTCGATTCAAATTTTTCATAGAATCAATGAAATAAACCAATGCTCATCCTGCATTAAATAAAAAAATTGATCGAGGAAAAAGAATAAAAATCTATAAATACAAGGGTTAGATAAAAAATTTTGGTTTGTTAAAAGGACAAACATAGCAAAAAAGACAAGTGTAGAAAGTAAAATGTCAAATTAGAAGGACACGTACAGCACGTGCTTCAAACAAAAACATATGTATCTATATAAAAAAATGCTTTTCTTTGCTAATATGACGTCAAATATAAAGGTTAAACTCGTACCAAGTATATTTTTGAGTAAATAAATATTAAATAAAGCACACATCCTATCAATCCCCTTAAACAAATTGACTTCAAGAAAATAAATCCACTATATTGGATACAGCCACATGTAAAAACAACTATAAATACCTTTGAATATTGCTGATTATTAATAATCTTTTGATTATAAATTATTGAAGGATTATCTAGATTATAACTAACTATATATTAATTTCAGATTGAATAAAAATGATGATAATTGTAATTCGAAGGCTGGAGTTGAAATGGGTGGTTGGAAATGGAATGATTGGAGATGAAGCATAATGGAGGTGGTTATGACTTCGAAGTTGTGATATTAAGGAATTATCACCTACCGAATGTGCACTCCCGTTGCTAACATCCTCCACAATCATGCATCACTCATTCCTTTTCACCTTCAACTATATGTATACGAGTGTGTGTGTATTTTCTTCTAATAATAACGTTTTGATGCTTTAGCTTTACTTAATCATTCATCATGCTATCGTTGAACCCTATTTAACTCAAATTCTCGTTTTCAAATCCTTATCATGCAAGCTTTTGTCGGGTCTGGATGAGTTATACATTTCAAAATGAATTTTTATATTATTTTCTGAAATTGAATTAATTATGTTTTTTAGTCCAGATTTCAATACCAATCACAATGATTATGAACTTGAAAATAATGTGATACGAGTTCATCATTTATATAAATATTGCAATAATCAAATTCACATTCTAAATTGCACTCAAAAATAATAGGAATAATTACAAAATGATGGAGTACTATAAAATATTTATAAAAATGGTAATTACTTTTCAGATTATTTAAAAAATGGTATTTTTTTTAGAAATAATGATATTTTACTTTTCTTTATAATTTTATCCTATTAAACCTACATTATCCATGAATTAAAAAATTTACTGAAATTTATATTAAATTTTCATTAAATCTTGCTAATTTATAAAAATCCATATTTTGTATGAATATCTTTCAAACTTTGCTGATATTTTTGAAAACATTTCCTTTTTAAAAAATTTTGCCAAAACCCCAAAATAATAACAAATTATGTAATAGTTGTACCTATGATTGTTAAATTAATTAAATTAATTTAATATTAATTAATTTAATATGATTGCCAAATCATATTAATTTAATAAAAATTATATAACAAAATATGATTAATTAATTAATTTCTAAACAGGATAAATATGAAATTTTATTGATAAATTAAGATAGTAGGACTAATAATAAGTTAAAATTATTAATTAATTAATTTTTGCATTAACATTTAATATGATCCGAGAAAGTTCATATTTTATATGATTAATCATTAAGAAAGACCCTCGCTCCTTATTAAGTAAAATATAATTATAAAAATTTATGAATTTTATTTTATATCTTATAATAATATTATATAATTTTTGAAATTTTAATAAAAATAGTAATTTTATAAAAATAAATATTTTTAGGATAGCCTATAATAATATAAAGTAAATTTTTGTAAGAGGTAATTTGCTAGATATAATATTTGATAAAATAATTGTAGGTAAATGTTATAATATTAATTTTTGTAATTTATTATATTATATCAAATATTAAATCTATATCCCAAATTTACCCGTATTAATTCAAATTTTTCATTTTTAAAAAATAAAATTTAAAATAAAAAAATCATTAATCTATTAATCTTTTACAATTTATCATATTAGGTCAAATATTAAATTTATATTCCAAATTACCCTTATTAATTCAAAATTTTACTTTTTTAAAATAAAATTCAAAATAAAAAATTCAAGATTATTATTCATTAATTAATGCTATCATTATTATGTTTACTACAAATTAATTAAATAACAAAAAATAAAAATATTAAATAAAAAATCATAAACTTCAAACAAAACATTCAAAATTATATAAAAAACTGATAAATAATATATTTTTTATTTTAAAAATTTATTATTTATTTTGATAATTATTTTGTTAAATTTTTTTAAAAAAATAATAATGTAAAATTTGATAAATATGTATATCAATCGGTAGATGTAGTAACTATTTATCTACCTTATCATATATATAATAGATAAATATCTACAATATATATTATATGATAGATGTGATAGATATGTATCTATCTCATGATATATATAGTTGATAAATATCTACCACATAATCATAAATTAGATAAATATATCTACTATATTTATCATTTAGTAGATATGATAGATATAGTAAATAAATTGATCTATCACATACATCATAAGGTATATATGATAAATAAACATAAATGTCAAAATATATTAACATAACTTAAATCTACTTTATCTGCCCTATATATACAATTGTCTAAAATAGATATGATAATATTTAATAACACAACAAAATCTGATAATAACTAACAGATGTGAGAACAATATTCAATAATATTCAACAAATCTTATAATAAGTAATAATATTGAATAAAATACGTAAAAGTATAAATTAAATTATTGAAAATATTAAACAAAATACATCAAAAATGTGAAGAAGAACAACAATAACAGTAGCAAAAGAAGATGTTGGGGAAGATATGATACCTACCTAAATAAGATCTGATTTCGATTTTATAAAAGAATAAGCAAAAAAAGATGATGTCAAAGAGGAAGAAAAAGAAAAATATGATGTTGAAGAAGAAGAAAAGATAGAAAAGGAGAAGGAGATGTTGGATAAGAAGAAAGGATGGAAGAAGAGGAAATGATGATGCACAAGGAGAAAAATTAGGGATTAGATTAGAAAAAGTATGAAAGAACAAAGAAAGAATAACTAATAAAAATAAATAAAATAAAATATAAGAAAATGGTATAAATGTAATTGAATTCTCTAAATCTGACATAAATTTAAAACAAAATTAATATGACAAATACCAAAATAATGAACTTCATTTATGATATCTATTATAATTTTTCATTTTTATATAAACTAAAATAAAAATCATTATTCTTATAAACATTTTTTAAAAATATATTAGTTTTATAATTTTTTAAAAAAACTTTAACACATTTACAAAATTTCTTCCTTTTTTTTTGATAAATTTCAAACTTTCCCAAACCAAAAATAAGAATGAATTTCAATTGAATACTAAGTTATAAATTGAAATGTATTATATTTATACTAATTGATATATCAAATTTTGTAAATACATGGAAAATATGGTCAGCAAGGTTGAGTCTTATTGGCTTTTGAGTTTGTGCTATTTAAATTTATATGAATTCAACAAGTTTTAAATTTATAATTCTTTAGTTTGGACTCACGCCACTACAACAGTACAGATCGTGAGTACAACTTAAGGGTATTATTCTTTGGGACCAAAAATAGTTAAGTACTAGTTATTCAAATTTAATTATTTAGATGAACAATATGTTTAATTATTAATTAATCATCTAAACAAAAAGTAAACAATATTCAAATTTAACCATGTCTAATCTAGCTGAAACTAATATTACATAATATATATGGGCAAAGGATTGAAATCATGCTCGTACAGAAACAATTTAATCCATTATCAATCATATTTAGTATTCATCAAGGTAGTGTTTATACGTAAAAGTCCTTCTTTCAAAGAATTAATTACCTACTAAAAATAAGTTAACATATACTTTCATGATTGCTAGGTTATTTTTAATGATTAAGCTTATTTGCTACACTCAAGCCTCCAATTAATTTAACTCCTATGTTTAGGCAATTAACCTTATGGTGTTCTTATGTTTATTCAGTATAATTAACTCTTCTTTCAAATTAGTTAACCAACCAATTAATGTTCAACTAATTAAAGGGCACTTCTCAATAAGTAAAACATCATAAACAATAATCCCAACACAAGAACATGAAGATAATAAAATAGATTACTAAATAGAAAGCATCAAACATAAGTAATATAATGCTAATAAGAAATACAACCATAAATATTAATTACGCTAGAAAATGAATTAGAAATCTTCAATCCTCAAAGTCTCTTCAAGTTTTCTTCCTTCAAGCTCCATCTTCTCTTTTCCTTGTAACTTCAATTTCTACTCAATTCCTTAAACAGAAACTCAAATAGAGAAGTTCCAAAAGAGATTAGAGAAGAATAAAACTCTAAATTTAATAATATGATTCCAAAGAGAGAAAACATAAAACTACGATATGGAATAATAGATTCCCCCATAAAACCCTCAGTTTTTGCCCTATATCATATGTTAAACTGCTAGGGGAATGTTATTTTTATATGTACTATCATGTCCTTCAAAAAGATGATCAAACGGCTTCAATTTAGAGTTAAAATGCATGAGAAATCATGTTAAATAAGTTAACATGAGTCATGTTAAGCTCATATGATGAAATACAACCCAAATCGAGGCCAATAAGAGTCGTGTTACCCTTAACACGACTCATGCAACATGAAAACAAAAATTTTAGGCATAAACCACTCTTCTAATTCTATAAAACATGATCCAAAAAGATGCAAGAGTTACATGAGAAAAATGGCTTTGATTAAGATTAAGATGCATGAAACTAACAAAATATACTCTAAAATGAAAAATTCTATAGCTAAATGGTCTAAATGCATGAAATGAGCTAAAAGATGAATGCAAAGTGAAAAGTATGATATATGCTTAATTTCTACATGAAAATGCATTTGCTTAAAGATAAAAACATAAAAATTATGCTAAAATGACATTATAATAAGGGGGAATATGGGTTAAATATAGGTTATCAAACTACCCCAAACTTAAAGATTTTGCTTGTCCTCAAGCAAAGAAAGTTTCAAATACAACAAGGCTAAATAAAAAATAATCTTGCCTCAAATAACATACTAGAAATCCCTAAGTTAGATCAAAACTCTTAAATCAAGAATACAACCTTATAATTACAAATGCCAATATGTTATACTTATAAAAGATAGAAATTTAAATCATGGCAAAAATATGAGTAAATTAAGCCAAGATGAAAAATAGAGCTTAATATGAATACTCATAGCTCAATTATAACATAGTCAATAAATGAAGTTATTTCATAAATATTTCCTTTATTATTATTAATTTATAGACCATGATATCTCGTTGTAGATCTTTAGCATGAATACAAACATTGTTAATGCCGACACTCAATTAATCAATTCACAATAAAAATACATAAAGTTCAACTCTAATACTTTTAAAGCTTTTTGACCTAAAGATATTTATGGGATGTGTAGATGCCCCTATCTAATAAGCATTCAAAATATAGGAGTTGAAATGGTAATAATACTCGTATTTATTGGTTATCTTTGACTTAAAAAACCATATGGGACATATATTGTTCCCTACTTACTAACCAATAAACATAAGAGTAGGTCTAAAATTTAATAATAACTTTTATACTTCTTTCTTTATTATTATTTTATTTTATTTATTTATTTATTTTTATTTTATATGACTTGATCTATTCAACCAAGCTATAACAAGCTAAGGAACTCTATTGAACTCTATACATCCGTCTAAGTCAAAAATTTACTCAAATTTGCATAAGTAAACAAAGTGAGTGAAAACATTTAAGCAATCATTCATAAGAGTAACATAGAGCTAGATAAATAATTAAGAGGCAATACAACCATAGATAAACTTCTAGAATGCATATAAAATAATCCATATTAAACAATAACAAGTTGATATTGAAAAGTGATAAACAATGATATAATTCTCATCTATACATCTTATAAAGAACTTTCAAGCAGTATGCATATAATTTAAGCCAAAAATTGAAAAAGAAAAAGAATTAAACAAAAATGCATTAAATGCATGAAACACATGAAATAAAAGCGATTATGCATGATGTATGAGATAAAATACAATGTAATACATGTAATGTGCCACCCTAAACTTAATTTTTAGCATTATCCTCAATGATATACAAAATAAGTTAAAACAAGACACTGAACAACATAAAAACAATAAAAAGAATCAAGGATAAGTCAAAATTAAGTATGGTGGAAATGAAATGTTATGCATGTCAAGCATATAACTAATAACCATTATAAGTATCATGTAAACTTAGCTAAAATATGAACATAAATGCAATATAATACAAAACACATATGTAATATGAATACCAATATATAAAATACTAAAAACCTACAAACCTAAATGTGAAGGCTAGAATTGTAAAAATTATTCACTATAAAAAATAAAACATATATAACAACATGAATGTGAAAGAATGATGCATAAACATGAAACTCAAGCACAATCATGAACTAACACATTTAACATGCAAACTACCCTGAATATAAAATAAAATGCAAAGAGAAATATGTAAATTAAGCTAATCCTAAACATCTTAAATATTCATAAAAGCAAATATACAAATAGTCAAACAAACAAACAAACAAATAAATAACTAGGCACATTAAAATAAAGATAAAAATCAAAATTAAACATCAAACATGCTAATTTAAGGTCACTAGCTTGAGCCCAAACTTAAGAATTCATCATGATGAAGTTTTACATGGAATGTTCTTTCAATCTCCAAATCAATTAGTATTAGATTCTCTATACTAAAGGCTCTACTCATATATCAAATATGGTACCTAATTTGAAAAAAGAGAAAGAAACATGATTAATAACATAAATTAATCAATTACTCTCAAATCATTAGTATTAGTTAAATGCACTACTGGTCCCTGGCAGTAGTGTCAAAGCCTTGTTGGCATATGAGTTTGTGCTATTTACATTTATGTAAATTCAATAAGTTTTAAATTTATAGTTTCTTAGTTTGAACTCATACCATTGCAAAAGGATGGATCGCGAGTATAGCTTAAGGGTATCATTCTTTAAGACTAAAACTAGCTAAGTACTAGCTATTGATTTCATTGATTATTTAATCATTAATTAATCATCTAAATAAAGAGTAAACAACATTCAAATTTAACTAGGTCTAATCTAGTTGAAACTAAAGTAATGTTACATAGTATACATGGGTAAAGGGTTGAAATCATGCTCGTACAGAAACACCTTAATATATTATCAATCATGTTCAGTATTCATCAAGGTAGTATTTATATGTAAAAGTCTTTTTTTCAAAGAATTAAATATTTATTAAAAATAAGCTAACATCTACTTTCATGATTGTTATGTTACTTTTAGTGATTAAGCTCATTTGTTATACTCAAGCCTCCAATTAATTTAACCCACATGTCTAGGCAGTTAACCTTATAGTGTTCTTATGTTTGTTCAATATAATTAACTCTTCTTTCAAAGTAATTAACCAACCAATTAATGTTAAACTAATTAAAGAGCCTTTTTAACAAGCAAAAGATCATAAACAATAATCCCAACATAAGAACATGAAGATAATAAAATAGATTACTAAATAGAAAGCATCATTTTGTTCCCAGTATAAACTTCAACCTTATGATCAAAATGTACTAAGGCATAATGAAATAAAAGAAAATATAAAGTAACATAATACAAATAAGAAATACAATCATAAATATTAATTATGCTAGAAAATAAATTAGAAATCTTCAATCTTCAAAATCTCTTCAGGTTTTCTTCCTTCAAGCTTCATCTTCTCTTTTCCTTGCAGCTTCAATTTCCACTCAATTCCTTGAACAGCTACTAAAATAGAGAAGTTCAAAAGAGATTAGAAAAGAATAAAATCCTAAACTTAATTATGTGATTTTAAAGAGAGAAAGCCTAAAACTATGACATGGAATGATAGATCCTCCCATAAAACCCTCAATTTATGCCCTATATCACATGTAAAACTGTTAGGGGAAGGTGTTTTCATTTGTACTATCATGATCCTTCAAAAAATGATCAAATGGCTTCAATTTAAGGTTAAAATGCATAAGAAATCATGGCAAAAAAAGCCACTATGAGTCGTATTAAGCTCATATTATGATGAAATGTAACCCAAATCAAGACCAACATGAATCATGTTACTCTTGATATAACTCATGCTATATGAAAACATAAATTTCATGCATAAATCACCCTTTTAATTCTATAAAAATATGATCCAAAGAGTTTCTATATAAGAGTTACATGAGAAAATAATTATGATTAAAACTAAGATGCATGAAACTAACAAACTATACTCTAAAATGTAAAATCTATAGTTAAATAATTGAAATGCATGAAATGAGCTAAAAGATAAATGCAAAGTAAAAAGTATGAAATGATTAATTTCTACATAAAAATGCATTTATTTGAAAATAAAAACATAAAAATTATACTTAAAAAGAAAATTATAAGAAGAGGAAATATGTTAAATACAAGTTCAATCATTTTTTTAAACAAAATTTAAATGAAGCAAGTCCAATTGAAATGAGTTTTTAATTATTTTAATGTTTAAATTAAAAATTAAAAATTGTTTGTATAAATCTAAATAAATACTTTTTTTAATTAAAATTCAAATTGAATTAATGGATGTATTCGGTATGATTTTTCTATCTGGACCGGACCTTACAAACAACAACCAGACAGCTAGCCCGAGACAGCCGGGCATTTCCTTCTCTTCTTGCGTTGGCAATTACTGTTAATACCACCATCATTATCATTCATTTTCACATGATCGTTATCTAATCATCCAATCAATTACCGCCACATCGTCATTATAATGTCCCTTGCTGATGTGGGCAGCAAAAAAGCAGCTCATACCTTAGAAGCAAACAAAACGGTGCCGCACCAGATCGTCACTCGATTTATGACATAAAATGATCATGCCCCTGATTGATGAGAAGGAAAACGAAAACGGAAAAGAGACTCGTAGAAAAGAAAGACCGGAACTAAGCAAAGAGCGAACATCACGAGAGAGATCTGATATTTTTTCGAACTAAATAGATACTGATCGTTGATTTAATCAGGTGGGTTTTTGGTGGTTTTTCTTTTTCTGTCTGCGAGATGGCGAGTGGTGGAGGATATGGAGATGCGAGCCAAAAGATAGACTATGTGTTTAAAGTGGTGCTAATAGGGGATTCAGCGGTGGGGAAATCACAGATTTTGGCTAGATTTGCGAGGAATGAGTTCAGTTTAGACTCTAAAGCTACAATTGGAGTTGAGTTTCAGACTCGGACTTTGGTTATCCAGCATAAGAGTGTCAAGGCCCAGATCTGGGATACTGCTGGTCAAGAACGGTACTTCTCTACTCTACTTCTTCGGCCCTTCTTTTCAGTATTATTCATTTTTTATCTTTAAATTATTTAAAACCCAGATTTGTATTTTATCCTATTGTCTTGGGTGGTAATTATTGGCGAGGTTTGATTGATAGAAGATGATTCTAGATCCACCAAATTCATGTACTTTTATAATGACTCGGGCGATATTGTGTTTTGATAGTCAATAATCGTGAAGTGGATTTGAACTGTTGATTTAGTAAATTAGGTGATGTGTGTTGCATATGTTATTCCACAGTGATCTATTAGTCCACTGATAAACTTGTTATTGGCAGTCCCATGTATCTACACTTCTCCTTGAACAACTTGATTGTAAACTTGTCCTCATAGTAAGGAGTTTTATTCTTTACTAGAAGTCTCAAATTCGAGTCTTAGACATCGAAAATGAATCTAGCTCTTATATGGGTCTTTTTGATACTCAAATCCGACGACTGGATTGCACCAAAAAAGAAGTGCATATTACGCCAAAATTCAAGGAGCTGTTTGTAATTATTCCTCTGACCAAACTAGTCTTAATTAATTCTTGTTGATGTTGATGATGACAATTGTGTGAATGACGCTGTTGTTATTGTGTGCTATTGGCTTTAATGAGCAGCTATAGAGCAGTCACAAGCGCATACTATAGAGGTGCTGTTGGTGCAATGCTGGTTTATGACATAACCAAACGACAAACCTTTGATCACATACCACGCTGGCTGGAGGAGCTCCGTGGCCATGCTGACAAGAACATTGTCATCATTCTGATCGGCAACAAGTGCGATCTCGAGAGCCAGCGCGTCGTTCCAACCGAGGATGCCAAGGAATTTGCCCAGAAGGAAGGGCTCTTCTTCCTGGAAACCTCTGCATTGGAATCCACTAATGTCGAGACTGCTTTCTCGACAGTTCTGACAGAGATCTTCAACATTGTGAATAAGAAGACCCTGGCAGCTGGTTCGGAAAATCAAACTGCGCCTACGGCTGGCAAGAAGATCATTGTTCCAGGCCCTGCACAAGTAATTCCTGAAAAAAGCAAGTGCTGTACCTCCTTGTAATTCCTCCATCTCCAAAATATGTTGTGGGTCTCTGTCCTTCGCTCATAATAGCAAAGGTGTGATGTGTTTTTTTGTTGTAAATTTTCCATTTGTTTAGTTTAGTTTTTGCCTGAGCGTCCGATTGATTTACATGCCAAGAATTGCTGATTCCTTTTTGCCTGTCTTGTTCTCAAGCTCATATTGTTTACCATGAAGGCTAGAAGAAGTCTTTAACTTGATAATTGGTCAATTGATAAGCCATTTTTATTGGATAGCATGCTTATCTCTGCCTAAACTACCATCAAATCTCCAACTTTCTCGGGGATTTGAAGCATGAATTTAGATATTCTGAATCTGAAAACATGCCCTTTTCTGTCTTTTTCTGGGGAAACAAAACCCAGCTAGGTGAAATCCATATAGCAAATTGCCGCAACATGAACAACCTGATTTTCAACTGAAATCATTTAAGCAGGTTCAGAGCAAACCATTTGTCCACCAATGTCAAGCATGGACGTTTCTTTTACACTTCAATTTCTAGTGTTAAAGACGCTTGGTGTTGTTGTCGTCTCCGCTTACGGACTCAGGTTCGAGTTTGAACCCTCTTTAAACCAAAATAGTAACGGAAACAGCTAAATCGCACCATTTTAAAACACATATCATGTCTTCAACTCTACACTTGCTTAAACCTCCATGAATTCTTCATCTCTTATTTTCCTTTTCCCTTTCCTTTCTTGATTGTAGTTTCTTTTTGAAACTTACACTTCATTCGATTCTCCTTTCTGCAATCCTAAAATCAAGAAGGATAAAAAAAAATCAAGAATCAAATCATCTTTGTAGAAAAAGACTTGGTAAATCGAAATCAATACAGGAATACATAATAAAATCATATTGGAATATCATATAAGAACCAAAGCATCGACGAATCATTTAATGACAAATACCTTTGGAACTAAACATAACCACACATACATGTACAAATATATATAAACTCAAATTGCCTATTACATACTTTATGTTTTATCATTAACATGAAAATATCTTCAACATATATTTGATAACTCAAACGTTATAGACAATATCATGTCCATATCATAAATAAATTTGATAAAAAAGTATAATGCAAGTATTATATATGTTTGGACACAATATCTTAATATGAATAAATGTCACATAAATGTTGTAGAAAGTATTATATCCGTATCATAAACATAAACATATATGATAAGTATCACATATCAAATAATAACCATAAAGATATAATATAAATAAAAAAATTCAAATTTATCATTTTTTTGAAAAAAAATTTCAAAAATTTCATTTTTATTATTGTATATTTAGATAATTAATGAAAAATTTTACATAAATATCCATTTTAAAATAAATATCCATTTTAAAATTAATAATTAGTTATCACATTAATGATAATATTAATGATAAAAATATATTGATTTTTATATTAATAAATAAATATATATAGGACTGTGACATATTTTCTTTTTAATATTTATTTTATCATTTATAAACTATGTTGAAGTAATTATCGGATTGAAGAATTGACTTTCTAATTTTTTTTAAATAGGAATAGATTGGCATTTTTTTAGTGTTTTAATTATAATATTTGTTATTTGTGAAACTTTAAATTAATTTATAATATTTGAACTTGTTTAGGGTTGTTAGTTTAGATTATATTTAGTTTTTTTTATGATTGCATTTGTTTATTTAGTTTAATTACTTAATATTTTGGAGTCTAATATTTGAGTTTGTTTGTTTATATTATATTTCATTTTTAATATTGGTATTCATTTGTTAGGATTATTTTATTTATTGTTAGGATAGTTTTGTTAGATTCAATTTGATTGATTTTTATTGTTTTTAATTATTTTGTTTTATTTTAAATTTTAGTTTAGATTTTTTTTACTTTTAATTGGTGTTTAGATAATTAGTTAGTTTATTTTATTTGAATTTTGTTAAGTATATTTTTTTTATGTGATTCTAGTTGGTTATAAACATAAATTTTTTTTGTTTTAATTGGATTCTATTAGGTTTATTTTAAATTTTATTTTATCTTATTTTTGAATTAATTTTATTAGAATTTATATAATTGGTTTAAATTTTACTTGATTTAGATTTTTTTTATTAAATGATTATGTTTAAATTTGAGTGTAATTTGATTTTTTTTCATTGATTTTATGTAATTTTTTTGATAATTTATTTTGTTATTTTTTGAATTTGGAAATATGTGGATTAACTAATTTTTTTTCTTTTTCC
The DNA here is from genome assembly GCA_948192965.1 of Dalechampia spathulata. Lineage (NCBI taxonomy): Eukaryota > Viridiplantae > Streptophyta > Magnoliopsida > Malpighiales > Euphorbiaceae > Dalechampia > Dalechampia spathulata. The sequence continues at coordinate 18,612 of CANYBF010598254.1, forward strand.
TATTATTTATTTTATTTGTATAATGAGTGATACTCATTAAGTTAGAATATGATATTTTTATTTTATTTTATTTATTTTTAAAAGATTTATAAGTCATAGGTGTTTTTCGGCCTATTGGGCAAGGCTATGACATTTCTTCTATTCTATTTTATTTTTAAGGGGTGTAAATTATAGGTTTCCATAACATAATTCATTGTGGCTATAACATTTTTGTGTAATATTTTTTATTGATGTCTTTGCTTATATGTGGATGGATGAATGTACATATTCATATTTAAATCTTCTACTAATAAATATCATGAAATACGCATTTAATTCAGGTACGTTCAAATATGTTAAATTAAAAGTAAATTGGTTGTAATAAAAGAATCATAATTAATTTATCCTACATTTACTAATGATAGCTTATGCAAGAGAATAATACATAAATTCGCATTATCAATAATACATACGTCCAACTTATCTATAATAACGACTCCATTGAGGATTGAGAAACTAATTCTATTTGGGCTTGCATCTTTCAATCTAGTCTAACCTTTTTATGATTTTCTTTACTCTTTTGCACCACTCCATTCTCAATCACTGAGCACTAATAGTCTTAAACCTTGGATGTCAATAATATCTTTACTTTTTTTGTATTTGATCTTAAAGGTGAAAATATTGTCGTTATTACTTCATCTTACTTACAATCTTATGTTGGTTAAATTCTTGAATAGGAAGACGTGAAGAAGTATTTATACTTAGGAGGATCATATCCTTTTAGCCAAGAATTAGCTTATGTAATAGCCTTAACAACTTTTTCTAGGTCTATCCTCAAATGTTTGTCTTGTGATATCATTCATTACTTCTTTTCTATGTATTTATTCAAAAGAATTAATACCTACTTGATCCACCACCTTTAAGAGTTAAACGAGGCTTTCTTACGAAGCCTAAGCCCATCTCAAGGACAAAAACTCACCATATATGCTATAATGATAGGGATATTTACGGGCTTAACTTATTTTTATATTTTAATTTGCAGAAAACCCGGCCCATAAAAAATTCCTTTCATCTTTCGCTTTTTCCATTTACTTCTACAGCTTTCCAATTGTTTTTTACAGATATACCCACTCGTGGATATCGCGCCAATTTCTCCTCACTCGACCTAGCTGCCATTATCGCCGGAATAATCGGACATTTTCCCTTAGTGCAATCTTC
>CANYBF010598397.1:0-19104 GCA_948192965.1 Dalechampia spathulata
GATCTTTCTAGGTTAAAGACCAATCAACTATGGAAGTATGCCATTGAGAGCAAGCACCACGGCATCTCATGTCGAACAGCGTGCAGCGCTCCCACGTCCGGGGCGCGCTACTCTTACACATGATCATTTCTGTTCTTAAGCCTAAGCTCAATTACATGTATATCATTTTCTCTATGGCATAACTATGCCCTGTATATTAGCTCTGTAATGTCTGTTTATCACATGCCTGTATGATTCCTTAAAGGAATCCCTTAATTTTGTAAACATTTCTTTATAAGCACAATTGTAGTGCATTCACTGTTCCATTCTCTTTACTTTTATGATACAAAAATGAAAATGCATGCCTGTGAAAATGAGAATGCAATCATGCTTTGCATTCCCCCTCTGATTTTCTTGTATCATATCATTTCTTTTCTTTTTATGATTCTGCACAATCCCTTTCTGTACTGGGTCCCTCTAGGTACCGGTTCTCATCTCCCGAAGGAGGTCATTATACTGTATGGTTCTATGAACCCATTTTATTACTGTAGGTCTCGAGAATCATCTCCCGTAGGAGGCCATTTATCTGTGTGATTCTTTAAAGGAATCCATTAACTTTGTGACCCAATACATTTCTTTTTCTATAACATCTTTTTTTTTCTTTCTTTTATTCACCTTATAACTTCTCTATCATGCCATGAATGCCTTTATGTATGTATGTTTCATGACATGAAGCATTAATGATCATACAATACCATTCACAGTGTATAACTCTTTATTTTACTATCACCAGCAATCAACTGGATAACATCATTAAAATACCCTTTAAGTGTTCATATCAAGAATAGTATAATCACTTAGCACATTCACTTAAGCATATTCATATCCTATCATTCACAGCATACACTCATTTCATAGCTATTCCAAACAATCAACTAACAATCCTCATTTAAAGGTCCTATACGAGTTCATAGCAGGAATAACGTAACATTAGACATAAAAACCTCCTTTTCAAGACCTTAAGTAAGGTCATGAAATGAAAGCACATCATACCTAAGAAAACATATGATTACATGTTAACATGAAGGTAAGTAATAACTTACCCACTAATCCATTAATAAGGATCAGCTACTAATAGCACAAACCTGTTTCCCTTTACATTTAGCAGTAACCTACTACTACTTCTGAGTTCCATCCGTTTCAACCTATAACATTATCAGTTTACAATCCATTCAGTAAAATCATTTATAACTTATACTTAATTACATATCTTAAACAATTTATGTATATCTTTATCTTCCATTTTCATTACAAAATTATGTTACCCAAAGGAGTAGCCTACATTCCTTAAGTCTTTTGACTAAATAAATGATATCAAAATAAAACAATCTATATACCATTAGAAAGTAGATTCAAATATCTTTCCAACAATATATTATGCACCCCAAAACTCATCCAATAAGACTTTCAACTTGAAAGCAAAAGATATGCAAAGTAGAAGGCTACACCAAAACACAAAATCATGTTATCCTCTAAGACCTTTGCTCATTGTGGAAGACTTTTCTCTACATAAATGACCTTCAAATTAAATTATTCTTAAACCATTAAAAACTAGACTTAAAGGTTTTTCCAGCGGTATATTACACGTCCAAAAAATCATCCGATAAGGCCCCCAAACATTGCTTACAAAATGGACTATCGAATGCTGAAATAGTTGCTGTCATGATCATGATTTCAATGTCACGATCATGACTTTAACCAGAAATTTTGCAAAACTTTCTATCACGATCGTGACCGAGACTACTAGCCCGATCTTCATCCAAAAATCATTCCAAAACACCTCTAAATGACTCCCCAATCATCCTAACCCATTACCATACTTTAAACATCATTAAAACACTTTCAAAACTTACTCAAAACATCAATTTAACACCATTTAAAGTTCAGTCGTCAATCAAAATCAATTTAACACTTATAACAATCAAGAAACCACTTCAATTTCTTTAAAACCATTCAAGATCAATTCAACTCTTCAACATATTAACTGCTTTATTAGCTCCATCTTTCACTCCAATCATATCTCAATAAATAGATGGAACAAAAGAAAACACTAACACTCTTTAATTCCTGCTTCCTCTTACTTAGATCATAATCTTTAGGTTAGTATGAACAAGAAAAGAGAAGAAGAAGAAAACATGAGGAAAGCATATAAAACACCAAAAAGAACATGTAATCCAAAATCCATGCACGATCCTTACCTTTAATTGTTATGATGTTGCCTTAAGTTAGGTTAAGAACAAGAAAAGAGGAAGAAGAAACAGATGTTAAAGGAAGAAAAGAAGAAGGAGCAGCACGTCTGATGAAGGGAAAAGGAAAAGCAAGTGGCTAATTCCTATTTATTAGGATAAGGTCAATTAATTAATTTAATATCCATATATAAATATATCTATATATTTCTATATATATAACTTAAAGAAAGTCTAATTATATATGGATAAGTAACTTCCTTCATCATTTAATTTCCCCTCACCTTCATAATTATTTTTAGCATTATCTATCATGTATATTCAACTTTGTAAAACATCTTTTCATCTATTACCATTTTCTTTGTAAATTCCATATCATATGGAATTTCTCTATTCAAAATGCACTTTTCATTATAATCATCACGCTATCACATTCGTGCATTATATTCGATTCATGCATTTCATGTATTCATCATCATTCATTGTCACATAGTTATAAAATAAATGCATATCGTGAGGCTGTGAAAATTAGGATGTGACAGTATATTTGAGTGTCATCTCTCCTCCAACAAGCTTTAGAACCCTTTCGTTAATACATAAAAATTTGTGTTCTTATATCAAATATCCTTCAACTTGATAAATACCATATATTGATCATCTGATCAATATGGAGTGTTGGAAGTGGTTAAGTTATAAGCATGTTCTTGGACTCTTCTTGGGAATAAATTTTGACATGCTACCAAAACATAAGATTCATCTTTCACTATGATCTCTGATCTTAAATATTTCATATTCAAATTATTGAATTGGGTGTTAGAAAAATTTAAACATGACCAAAGGAGTGGCAATCCATAAATTGTTCATATAATGATGGTAATGAGTACCTGGCTTGTATTACATGATTTATGAATATCATTATTTTTACTTCTTTTTACCCTATAATTGATTTGATTATCATTCTTGCTATCTTTTTATCTTAGGTGAATTATGAATCAATACTATTGAATCTTTACTTGAATCATAAATCAATTTAATTAGACCAATTATTCTAACTTGCTTTATAATTCAATTATTTTCCAAAGCTTATTGATAATCATATTTTTAACTTACTTTCCACCTTATTTTAAAGTCCTTTTTAGCATAACTTACAAATTTTTACCTTTAAGCAATCATATTTTCATGTAAATACTTTGATTTTCCATGTCTTGCATACTACACTTATCCTTTACATCATTTGCATATTTGGAGCATTTTAGCTATAGAATTTAATATTTTTGATCATAATTCTATATTTCCTAAATGTTGTTCCTAATCATTGCCAAATTCTCATATATATTTGTATGTAAACTCATTGGTTTATATTTTTATAGGCTAAAAATGCTTGTTTATGCTTAATTTTCTAGTTTTCATGTGACATGAGTTATTTCAAAGGCAACATAACTCAATTTAGGCTCAAATAGATTGTATTTTTAATGGAAATGTTTGATACGAGACATGTCATCATAGTGGCTTCGAATTTGCATAGTTAATTGAAGATATGATGAATATGAGTTATCTCGAGGGTAATATGACTTATGTTGGACTTAGCATGCATAAATTTCACTTCTAAAACTCAACATGACTCTTTTTGTGTCTTTAAGTCATAATTTTATATGTATTTTCTCTTTAAATTCAAGCCATTATATCATAATTTGAAGGGCTTAAACTTAATACATGAAAAGAAGTTTTTTCCAGCACCTTTTAGGGGGAACACCACTTTCTTCATCCTTAGATTTAGTTTTTTTTCTTTGTACTTGCAAAATAGTTTTTAGGTTTAATTAAGATTAGCTTATATCTAATTTCTCTTTGAAATTATTTTATGTTTTTAGTCATCTTATAACACAAGGATGATGATGAAGTGATAAAGAGATGCTAAGATGAAAAGATGTAGTTAGAGACTTAAAAGAAAGTTGTGAAGTAAGAAAACTTTTATTTACTTATTTTAGTTCAAAGCCATGATTGTATTTTCCTTTAGAGTTCTTTTATTTCCTAATTTATTGCCATGTTCAAGTGAATTCTTTCTAATTAAGGTAAAGACTTAATGCTTATGATTACTATATTTTTATTTAATTAGTAAATATGCTTTAGGTTTATCATGTTCTTATGCTATTTTGATTAACTATGGAAATTTGCTTGTTTTTAGGCCCATTAACTTGTTTGTTGCCTAATAGATTAGTTAATTACTTTGGAAAAGAGAGTAGCTAATTAGAATGAACATAAAAATATTATTTAGTTAGGAGTTAATTAAGTAGAGGCATTAGTAGTGGAGATTGTGCTTGTTCATTAAAATCGACCCAGCATCATGAAAGTAGATGTTTGCTTAATTTTAATAAGTAATGTTGCCTTCAAAAGAAGGATTGATTATATTTTGTCACTACTTTGATAAACCATTGAGTGATTTCTAGTTAAGATGAATTGTAAGCATTCTCTCAATCCTAACTTTTATGATTAATATGGTTGTTTGAAATCATTTTACTTGAACTAGTTTGAATTCTTTTTGATTAATCTAACATGCTTATGTCTTATTATAAACTTTTCCCTAGAAATAATGAAATCATACCAAATTTAATTACCTATATAATCAATAAAATCAAGAATTAATACTTAGCTAACTATTGATCTTAGAGAATAATTTCCTTGTTCTATATTCATGATTTGTACTCTTATAGTGGCATGGGTTCATAACAATAATATTAATTAAAACTTATTGATAATGTAACATTTAATTACATTATACTTGTACAATAATAAGTTTTTAGCACCATTACTAGGGATCAAAAGTACATCTAGCTAATATTAGTGATTTGATATTAATGGATTAATTTAGGATTTCATTTTGTTATTAATCTTATTTCTATTTTATTTCAACTCAAGTACCATATATCCCATATGAGGTGTGCCCTTAATGTAGAGAATTTAGTACTTATTAACTTGAAGATTGAAAGGACATTTTGTACAAACCTTAAAGCTCAACATCAAGCAAATCATATGGAAAGCATATCATTTATATACAATACCCAATGTTAAAGAGCATCAATTAAGCATCATTAGATTGTAATCAACAATAATAACTTCAAGCTAAAGCCAAAACTTATCTAGATGGTGTTGAACTCCCAATTCCATGGTTTCTCCTCTGAAGATCCAAATGAGCATCTGATAACTTTTTTGGAGATTTATGATACCTTCAAAATTAATGGAGTATTTGAAAATGCAATTCAGTTAAGGTTATTCCCATTTTCCTTAAAGGATAAAGCCAAGGCATGGTTGCATTCAATGCCACCTAACTCATTTAGTAGGATTAACTCAAGCTTTTTTAGCAAAGTATTTTCCTACAATGAAGACTACAAAGCTTTGGAATGAGATCATGAGTTTCTCTCAAGGTGAAAATGAAACACTTTATGAATCTAATGAAAGATTCAAAGACATGTAAAGATAATATCCTCACCATGGCATTCCAAAGTGGATGCTAGTTCAAATTTTCTACAATGGTCTTCACCCTAATGTGAAGAGTATTATGGATCCATAACTAAAGGTTCTTTTATGGGGAAAAATTTTCAATAATCATATATGTTAATTAAAGAGATGGCAATAAATGTCTATTAATGGAATAATGAAAAGTCAAGCCAAAGAAGGAGTTTATCAGGTCTTATAATGTGGATGTTATTACCATGTTGAATGTTAAGTTTGATGCTTTGGTCAATTAGTTATACAAGTTGCTTGTGACTAGCATAAGTAAAATGTCTAACCTATCTTATTGTAAGGCCTATGGAGTCACTCATTATGGAGATTATCCTTTCCCTATTCAACTTATTCATGAATACTGAGCAAGTGAATTTATTTGGGCAACAAAACCCAAGATCACCATAAAATAACTCATTTTCCAATTCTTATAATCTTAGATGGAGGAACCATCCTAATTTCCCTTAGAAGGATCAAAATCAAGCCGCCCAATAAAACTAACCTTACTTACCCCTACCTTTGAAATAATAACCTATTTTTAACCAAGACCTTAACAATACTAACCCTCATATCACCCTCAATAAGCATAAAATCTTTATCCTAGCCAACTATAAAAGTCCAATCTTGAACTTATAATAGAAACTTTTTTGCAAAATCAAAAAGCTCAAGATGATAACATGAAATCCTTCTCTTCTTAAATGGAATAATTAACCACTCATAATAGGATGTTGGAGAACCAAATTGCTCAATAGGCTAGTCCATCTAAAGCCCAAGGAAAATTACTAGCTTAACTTGAACCAAATCCAAAAGAGCATTGCAATGCTCTACATCATCAAACAAAAAAGGAAGTTAAGGTAAGAATTGATAGAAATGGAGAAAATTTTAGGAGTTTGAGAGCTAGTAGGAAGGAGAGAACTTTGATAATCTTATGGATATTGAAGTACAGGTAGAAATAAGACCAAAGAAGGAAGTTTTTAGTGAGAGAGAGAAGAGGAACTGCAACCATTACTATAAAAAGAGAATATTATAAGTGATGATAAGGTAGATCTAAACTGCAATCATATATTCCACCCATGTCATTTCTATAAAGGCATGTGAAAGCTAACTTGGATAAGTAGTTTAATAAGTTTCTAGAGATGATTCACAAAATTCAAATTAATATGCCCTTTATTGAAGTTTTAAGTGGAATGTTAATTTATGAAAAGTTTTTAAAAGAGGTAGTAAGTAACAAGAGGGACATCATTGAAATTGAAATTGTCACATTGACAAAAGAGTGTAGTGCCATAATCCTAAACAAAAAGCCTCCATTAAAGCTTAAAGATCTAACAAGTTTTTCAATTCGATGCCAGATTGGAGAAGTTATGATAGATAAAGCCCTTTGTAACCTTGAAGTTAGTATCAGTTTAATATTGTACACCATTTCTAAGAAGCTAAATGTAAGAGAAATGATCCCTACAAGGATGACTCTTCAGTTAGCTGGCTGCTCAGTTAAGCATCCTTTAACAGTTCTTAAGAATGTAGCGATCATGGTCAAAAAATTCATTATACTAGTTAATTTTATCATTCTAGATATGGAAAAAGATGCCAAGATTCTTACCATTGATGGGAGGCCTTTTTTAGCTATGACCAGGGTAGTAATTAATGTGAAGAACAAAGCCTTGTCATTATCAATCAAAGATAAGTAAGCATCTTTCAAATTTTCTGAGTTAATAGATAAACCTTCCAAGGAAGAAGGCTCATGCATGTAAGTAGATATGATTGATAAGCTTATTAATGATACATGGAGGAGTTCAATCACTTTACATGATGAACCTTTAAAACTATATTTATTAAGAGATGTAAAAGAGGAGGAGGAGACTGAGGAAGTGGTGACTTATCCCCAAGTCTTAGATTCATCATCAAAAGTACCTCTTCGAAAGATTATGCAAATAGAAGCATTGGATGCACTTAATAAAGAACAAATTATTAATGATCGTAATATGCCTTCGAAAGTCTAGCTCAAGGAACTTTTAAGCTCTTTAAAGTATGCATTTCTTGGTCCTAAATCTATATATCCTATTATTGTTAATGTCTTACTTGATGCTCAAAAAGAATCTCTATTGTTGAACGAACTTAGACATTTTAAGAAAGATATATGGTATACCATTCACAATCTTAAGGGCATTCATCCATTGTTATGCATGCATCCATTCTACTTGAAGATAAGTGTAGACTTACCATGGAGGGTCAAAGGAGGTTGAATCCAAAAATGAAAGAAGCTATTAGGAAAGAAATTATGAAATTGCTAAATATTGGTATAATATACTCCATTTCAGATAGTGAATAGGTAAGTCTTGCTCATATTGTTCCTAAAAATGGAGGGGTGACTATTGTAAAAAATGACAATAATGAATTAATTCAACCTAGAACCGTCATGGGGTGGCGTATGTGTATAGATTATAAGAAGTTGAATAAGGCTAGAAGAAAACATCATTTTTCTTTACCTTTTATTGATCAAATGCTTGAGCAATTACTAAAACATTCATATATATGTTATTTAAATGGATATTCAAGTTTTTTTCAAACCTTTATTCAACCTAATGATCAAGAAAGGACCACCTTTACTTGTATGAATAAGACTTTTGCATATTCTTGTTTGTAGTCTTGAAATTTTTCTTTGTTTAAGGACAAGCAAAAACTATCCAAACTTAAATTTTTTGCTTATCCTCAAGTAAAAAAAATTCAAGACTATAAATAAGAATAACTTTGAGGTTATCGCAATTCAACATTACAAGTTCAAATAAAGGAATGGTATTGTCTCAAATCATAAACTAGAAATTCCTAAGTTGCATCAAACTCTCAATAAAAAACATAAAAAACCCATAATTATAAATGACAATATGATATATCTTTGAAAGATTTACAAATATAAGGAAAAAGTGAATTACATAAAACATGGTAAAGATATTAATAAAATTAGGCTAGGATGAAAAAGATAGTTCAATATGAATTCTTTTAACCCAAGTATAACATAGTCAATAGATCAAGCTTATTTCATAAGCATTTTTCTCCATTATTACCAATTTCCATATCAGTGTATCTCGTTATAGACCTTTAGTATGAATATAAACATTTATAATGTTGACACCTAGTTAATCAATATACAACTAAGATAAAGTTTAATACTCATACTTTTCAAGCTTTTCAACCTATAGATAACCATAGAGTGTATAAATGCCCATATTTAGTAAGTGTTCAAAAATACAAGAGTTGACATCAATAATTATACTCATATTTATTAGTCACCTTTAACTTAAAGAACCATATGGGGCTCATGTCATTCCCTACCTACTAACCAACAAATATAAAAGTAGGTCTAAAAAGGAAATAATAATTATTACTTCATTTTCTTACTTTTTAAGTAGATAAAGAAAGTTAAAATTTTAAATAACATGAGTATATATAGAGTTAAATAAACAATTAAGAGGTAATATAACCTATCATACTTGATTAATGAAAATATGTTCCCGTAGAACAATTAATAAAAACCATATAATTAGAAATTTATTAATCACTTTATAAAGGGTATGTGATATTTTTTACTTCAACAAAATATATCTTATATGTAACTATTTGTTAAAGAAAATAGTTTTTAATGTAACTATTATTTCGATAAAATTATGATATAGTTTGTCTCATTATTTTCTTACTATGTAGTTGAGTTAACAACTTTTTATCATAAAGAATTGGTAGTACGACTTTTCTATGGAAGGAAAGTTGCTAATGCAATTTCATGATTTATTAATATAATTTTATGAATATTCATGGTTTGATATGAATGATGTTTCATGTCTAGTCTAATGCTATAATGATATTATGTCTCTATTTATTTATATCTATCATGTAAACTAACATTTGTTTTACAAGTCATTTTATCTTTTTTGCTCATTGCTTATAAGCATATCATTATTAGGTTATAAGTGTATGGATTTTATTGTTCCCCATTTGGCATATGTATTGTAGTTTTATTGTAATTATGTTTTATATCATTTATTCTCTCATTCATCCCTTTCTCATATTTATGATCTATAATATATGGAAGTATAAAATGCTCATATGCCTATATAGAAAATATTATAATTAATTAAATAGAAAAAATAATTATATAACTTAGACATAGTAGATCTGACCATCCAAACCCTACTTTGAAGGGTCAGGTTTAGTACTTTATTTAAGGTTGATCTAGCCATGTTTCCTTATTTTAACAGGTGGTGACTTCATTAAGACCTAACCATAGGTATGTACATTTCTTAATGAACCTCCTCACAAGGATTTCTCTTCTCTCCAAACAGGTTTATAATGTCATGATTGTGAATCATTTTAAATAAACTAACATCATGCTCATAATAACAACCTTCAATATAAGAAGTGAGAAGGCATATTTATTATTCTTTGGTTCATAAGGAATAAGAGGTTGTGAAGTTACCATTAAGGCATATCAAGGATTTAGCTTGATAACTCTAAGTTTGGATCTCATTACCATAAGATGAACAAGAGTTATGTCAAGAGAATGTAATAAGTTTATGTCATCATAGGGTAAGTTAGGGAGCAATGGAGAAATATTAAGTTCAATAAAGGTTTATCCCAATAATGTTTAACAAAAGTGTAGGACAGTTTGAATAAAACTCAAATTACAAGCCATTAATTGATGGTAAAGGAATATAATTTAGTGATAAAGACTGTTATAGAGGTCTACCTATATTAAGATAAGTGTTAGAAGAAGGCAACCAATAATCAAATATAGTAAGAGCATATGAGTTAGCAAAAGGAACATATGAGGATTTAAAAGGAAAAATCATCTCATTAAAAACAACATAGAGAGAAATGAAAAATTTCTTAACAGATGGATGGAAACATTTACAACTTTTATGTTTGTCATTATATCCTACAAAAACACACATTATAGTCTTAGGATTAAATTTATGATTTTTTGTATCCTAAGTATATGAAAAATATTCAAAACCAAAGATGCAAAGAGACATGTAGTCAAGAAAAGTGCGATGTTATTTAAAATATAGAGTATCAAAATCAAGTGATGAAGATGGTAAATTGTTAAGAAGAGACATTTTAGTGGTAAATACTTTACCAATAAATAAAGAGATGTGTATGACTATAAAATAACATTATCATACTTAGATTGCATATAATTTGGTGCCTTCTCTTAACCATACATATTTTCTCTATAGTACAAGGATATGAAATTTAATGAAAAATATCTATCACAAGAAAGTGTGATGATAATTTAGAATTAACAAATTCACCATCATGATCTAAATATTATATATTTGTTTGTTTATTAAATTACCTTGAGATGTGTTGTTCAAAAGCTAAACAGGCTATAAAAAGACTCAAGCTTATGTTTTAAGGGAATGATCTAATTATACTTAAAAAAGTTATCAACTAAGCATGCATAAAACTTAAAGTTGCCAATAAATAATATAGGAGCAGGTCCCCACAAATCATAAATAGAATGTATAGAAGAAGCAAAAGGAAGTTTGTTAAGTTTATTACATAAATGTGCAAACTGTGAAGGATCGATAACATTAATGAATTTTTTTTTAATAATTGAACAATTGAAGCTTAAGGATGTCTTAAATGTTGATGCCATATATCTATTGTGTCAGATAAGAGAAGTACACTTCTAGTATATTATATAAAACAAACAGAATATACTTCCTTTTGTCCTTATTATTAAGGGGTGTCTTATTTTTCATTCCTTTACATAAAAATCAACATCAGAAAATTCATAATTAATAAGAAATTATGAAGTTAATAACTGATTAAAAATAATATTTTTTCAAATTTAGAATTGAAAGAACATCACGAAGATCCAAAATATTTATGAATATTGGTTGGTGGGGTCACTGTTGTTGTGCAACTGAAGTTGTGTTGTATAAAAACTTTAACTTTGGTTGCATGAAATCCATAACTTGAGGAGGTAAAGGTATTTTTTATGATGTATTGAAGAAGTACATTGAGATTATTTCTATTATTGACCATAGAAAAACAAGCATCTATTCTATTTGAAAACTAATTACAATAACGATCAAAATTTTTTAATTTTTAAATTGACTGAAAATAGGTTGGTCTTGAAGGTTTCAACTCATTATTGTAAATGTTTCATATTATAGTCTAAGACTTATGAAAAAGCAAAAGACTTTTCTTTGTTTGGTATAGGTTTCCCAATAACAACAAGATTAGCCCTTAAAGGTTCGTATGTAATCTCTAATGGTTTTGTTATCAACCTTATAAAGATAAATCACTTATTATCATAACATAAATTATCGCTCTTGATGAGTCTATGCATAAGCATTTTTCAATACGTCCCAAACTACCTTTGATATATTTAAACTAATGATAAGTAAAAGATTTACTTTAGAGAGAGCATTGATGATCCAACCTCAAAGAAGACAATTAGACTTTTGCTAAGCAATGAATTTTTTTTTCAATTATAGTATGATGTGTTTTATAATGTTAAGATCTGGAGTAGTAAATTTTGATGGAGCTAAGATTTCTTTGATGAGATGATCTATTAAATCTTGGCTTTCTACTAATCCTAGAATTTATTATCTTCATAATGGATAATTTGATTAAGTGAGCTTCAAAGTGAAAAAATTTCCAACATTCATAAATAATGAAGAAGACAAGACGTGGTTTAAGTATTTTTCAAAGAATGGTGCCGCCATTATTAGAAAGCTAACTATATATAATTATTACAAAAGACCAGAATGAAAAAGATTATGATCTTTTCTAATTCAGCAGCAATCAACTAATAAGAATATCATATAAACTAGTTTATTAGTTAAAGTTTCTTTTATCTATTAAAGTACAAACTATGCAGGAATTTGTTACTCTTTGGATCTCCTTGTCACTAATTATATATCCTTTTCCACGAGTATTATTATCATTTATGGAATTCCTTATTACTAAGGGTGAGCAAATCTCGGTTCAAATTGAAAAATCAAAAAATCAAATCAAATCAACAAATTTAGTTGAATTCAATTTGGTTTTAAAATTTTGAATTTAAAAGTATTTAGTTTAATTTGATTTAAGAAAATTAAAATATTTGATTTGGAAACTAAAATAATAAAAAATAAGGTAAAAAAACATAATCAAATTTTGATTTGATTCTATTCGATTTATAGATTTTTAAATTGAAAAAATTGTGATTTGATTTGGTAAATAAACCAACTAAATGCTCATTTTTGCTTATTACTCCACGGATATCAAGATGAGAATATTGAGTGTTAATAATTACAAGAATGTTAGTTATTGGTGTACCATTTATAAATTCAATCAATAATCTTTTAATCAAGTTGGAATAAAATTATAAATGATAAGTTAATTGATAATTAAATGGAAAAAAATTACGGTGTTATAAGTAATAATAATTGTTATTGAAAATAGAACCTATTAGTAAAGAAAATTGTACATCACTACATCCATGGGTTAGGTATAACCCAAAATGTAAACAAGTGATAAAGTTTGATAATTTCAAAAAAAAATGATGAAGAGGAAATGAGGAATAACAATGAAAGAGGATGGTGGGAGAGAAGAAATGATAGAGTTGAGGAGTTGGTGATAAAGTACACTTGAATCATACAACATTTTAGGCCGAGTCAATAATCTTTTATTACATGCATGCAAGACAGCCGCCCACTAAAGAATAAGATGTCTGGTGTGGTAGGTGGAACTCCGACCCTACGCTTGCATCTCTTCTCAATGCCCCCATCAACTTGGACTCTACTTTCTGATTTTTCTTTTTGAAAAATCTATATATAATGTAATAAATAATTAATTTTAATTTTTCTTTTTGATAAGGGATTACTGTCAATTTATATTTTTCTATAAATAATATAATAAATTTTACAAGCAAACCAATATCCAAAATTTATTATAAATGATTTAAAATGCATTTTATAAAATTTTATAATTAATTTAAAAATATAAATTTTCAATATATCAATGATATATAAAATAATTTTGTCATTATCTTTCATTCCCTCTTTTTCATAAATGTTAGAGTTAGTTATATATGTTTCACCTTACTATTAATTATTTGATTTATTATTTATAACTATTTTTTAAAATTTTTAATTCTAATAAATATTTTTATTATATGTACATTTAAAATTTTAAATTTTAGTATAGTATATAATTTTAATCTTAATAAAATTTTACTATTATACATATTTCTTTTATAATATGATTTTTATCATCTTAAAATTTTGTTATTATACATATTATTTTTATAATAAGATTTTTATCATTTTGAAATTCTATTATTGTATAAATCATTTAAAATTTTATTATAACATATAATTTTAATCTAAATAAAATTTTATTATTATATATATCATTTTGTAAATAAAATTTTTCACTTAAATTTTATCAAAATTTTATTATAAAATTTCATTTTTATTTGAATTAAAATTTATAATAACTTATATAAAAATTCATACTTTAATTATTTTTTATAATAATTTTATATACATTAATGTTTTTTACTTTATTTTAATTTTATTGTAATTAAGATTATTTTGATTAAATTTCATTTTAATATTTTATATTTATATTATATCAATTAATTAATAAATTATATTTTAACATACAATTCAAAACTGATTGAAAATATTTAATCATATGCATAATATAAACTAAAATACACTTAATATATATATATATATATATATATATATATATATTATAATTTAAATATATAATTATTTTTCATTTAAAATTTAATAGAAAATAAAATACAACTTATTTTCATTAATAATCTTCTTATCACCTTCAAAATATTTTAATTAACTTTTTTGCTTAATAAAAATATAATATAATAAATATATTCAACATAACATCAATCCTATTCTATTATTCATAAAAGAGATATATATTTTCTAGAATGAATGAATTACATTAATTTAATTAAATTATCATAGACTTAAAATTTTATATAAAATCAAAATTTATATCATATATATTTAGATAATTAAAATAAATATTAGTATTTATCTAAAAATTATTAGTTAAAAATCAATTTTATAAATTAAACTACTATTATTATTTTTTATAGTTATTTTATTATATATAAAATTAAATAAATGTTAATTTTTTCAAATCAAAATTATTACTATTTAATATTGTATTTTTATTTTATTTTATATAAAATTATATATAAATTAATTTTTATAAATTAAAACTATTATTGTTAATTTTTTTATTTCATTTTATATAAAGTTAAATGAAAATTAAATTTTACAAATGAAAATATTTCTATTTTATATAAAATTAAATAAAAATTAGTTTCTATAAATTAAAATTATTATCATCAATTTTTTTATTGTTATTTTATTTTATATAAAGTAAATAAAAAGTAACTTTTATAAATTAATTTTATGAATTAAAACTATTTCTAATTTATATAAAATTACATAAGAAAAGATTTTATAAATTAAAACTATCATTATTTAATTTTTGATATTTATTTTAGATAAATTAGTATTTATATTTGACTTTCAATAAAATTATTAAATTAAAATTAATTTCAAATATAAATTATAACTATTAAATAAAATAGATTTAGAAAGAAAGATAGAAATATATTTTTATCTCTCCTTCCTTCTTTTAATATATTATACTTATGATATATTAAATAATATTAATAACATATAATCAAATGATTTTTTCAAATTTATTATGATTTAATATGATCCAATATAATTTGATCAAATTCTCATACCAATTATTTACCTAATCTCCAAAATCATACAAATTAAAGTCAACTATACAATTCCACCCATCTACATTAAAAAGATGACAATATAATTCGATTCTAGTAAGACCTAAACACCATGCACAATCCTAATATATATCTGTGTTTGCATCATCTTTATGAATCCATTTGCATTATGAGCATGCCAAATAAATTAAAGTTTTATTAAACTATTGACTATTCTAATTTCTAATCAAATGATTATGGATTTCTTATTTGCTTAATATAGAGAACTAAGCTCGTAAATAAGAAAATATTTTGAAATAAAAGTAAAGAGATAATTAATATTTGAAAAATAAAAATAAAAAATTATTTAATCTTCAGTAGAGTGATTTTTATTATTACTTGCTCCCTTATTCATTGTCTTCACTTACTACTTATATTATCTTCATTTCTTTATTCTCTAAATTGATAATTGTCATATTCAAAATTTTTCCTCAATATTAGTTTCATCATTTCTTCAATTGACATGTCTCTTCATTCCTACTTCTAAATATTTTTATTGAACATTATATTAATAACAACTTAATTCACTTAATTAATTAATAATAAATTAATATTAATTTATTCATTTAACTAACTTTAAGTTATAAAAATAATTTTATTTTTAATGTAAATAATTTAGAATATTTCTATATGTATAATATATTAATAACATGAAGGGATGGAGGATTCATGCAAATATTGAATCACTCCTTCTACTTAAATATAATATAAAAAATGTAATAATAAAAAAGAATTCAAATTTAAAACAAACACTAATTTGTATATATTTAAATAATCATGAGTAAATATAATGTTTTTAAAATTGAATATTACAATTTAGTTAGTGAATTAACTAAATATGATAAGTTATAATAAATGTAAATACCATGAGTATTTACTTAACTAAATATCTTATAATTGTAAAATAAATATTATATAAAAATTTTACATCTTTTATTAAAAATAAATTATAATCAATGATATGCCAAATATATTATATATATATTATTGAATTGCAATTTTAATAAGTGATATAAATCAATTGAAATATTTATATAATGATAAAAAGAATAATTGATTAAAATAAATTAGTTTTATCACATTTGTTAATAGAAGAAAATTTTATATTTAAAGTAAAATATAAGTTTGTATTATATGTATAATAAATTTTATTTTATTATATATTATGAAAGATTAGTAATTATTTAAATCATTTCAAAATTCCTATATTGTAGATATACTTGATTAATTAATTACATTAAAATATAATAAAACTAAATTAGTATAAAAATCAATATAGTAAAAGATTTAAAATTATTATAAGTTAAAAAAATATTGATTTTTACCACTTATTACAAATTTCAATTGAAACAATAATGAAATTTTTATAGTTAATGTTTAATATTATTTTTTATTAAAATAAAAATTATTAAAATCAAATAATTATGAATATATTAACCAATTAAAATAATAAATATCATGACATAAAAACTATTATTTAATATGAAAAATAAATTGTATCAATGACGTGCAATATATGAGAAAAATTTGTACTTCATTTTAAAATAATAAAAAAGAATCAAATATTAAAAAGTTAGTTGAAATAATTTTTTGCTAAAATACTATTTCAATCTTTAAAACTTAATGTCAAAATTATGCTATGGAACAATCTAAAATAAAAAAAAAAACACTATTTTGAGTCCAAAAGCTATTATTGAGCAAGATATTTTTATATGGATTGATAAAAATATTATTTTGTTTATTAAATCTTAAAATATCTAATCATATAATATTGTTTTAAAAATTTAAAATGAAATACTCCAAAATCATCTCATTTTATTATTATAGATATGAATTAAAAATTAATAAATAGTATCATTTTTATTTTAAGTTTAAAATTATTACGTGAGAATATAAGATTAAGTGAGAAGCTAAACATGCAAATAAGACGAAGAGAAGAAGATTAAAATGGTTATTTGTAGTAGTTGTTTGTAGGTTTTTTATTTTTTGTTCAACAATACGTCGCCTTTAAGATTTGTATAGAAACAGTGTTGTATGTAGAAAATTCTAAGATTAGTCAGGTTTGTTTTGACATGTTGTTGTATTTGTTATTTTTTAATCAGATCTTGTTGCTCTATCCTTTCCAACAATTGTAAAGGCATACATGATTTTACGAGTTGAGAAGCAGTTTTCTACATGAAAAAAGGAATATCATAAAAAGGAGAAAGATAACATGTATTATCATCATTGTAAGATCACAAGACATTATCAAGATACGTGTTTCAAGTTATATGACTTTCCTAAATAGTTCATAAAATTATGGTAGAAGAAGGAGAAATCAAAAGTTAACATGGTAGTAAATGTTACTGAAGAATTACCAATAAAAAAATCTGATGAACCATAATAAAATTCAATGGTTAATTTAAGCAATCTCATACAACATGTCACATCCTAAATCAAGTACCCACTTTGCATCCATGAATTGATTAATATGTCTTGTTTTATATGTTATAAGTGTGATATTGATATGAAATTATGCCAATGATGGAAATTATATGATATGATAAGAGTTGCATGCTTTGGAGTTGAAATGAAAATTTTTAACGAAACCACTAAACAGACCCACTGAACGATGATTAATTGATGATTTCGATATTAAGAACACTTGATATTATTAATTAAGTAAGTTTAAGATGATTGATTTAACATAAGTTTAATAATATAGAAAAGATAGAAAAATAAATTTGGAATTTTATTATGATATCATAATTGGGTAATGATAATGTAAGCATGACGTGTGCATATAAGTATAATTATGATTCTAATGTATTAGAAAATGAATAATTATGTATTAATAGTGTATTAGTAAAAATATATGATATTATGTAAATGTTAGAAAAATAAAATTAGTATTTTTAATAATGATGTCATAATATGGTACGAGTGATTGATGTCATAAATAAGTAATGAATAAATTAATAGTGTGTAAGTAGATAAATAAAAAATTATGTAATTGAAAATAATATTAGTTAGTGGAGATTTAAGTTAATATATTATATTAGAAGTGGGAATGGTAATTGTGTTAGTGGTGGAGGAAATTGTGTTAGCGGTTTAGGAAATTGTGTTAGTGGTTTAGAAAGTTGTGTTAGTGGATGGAAAGAGAAATAAAATATTAGCATTTCGAGATAGTGAAAAAAGATGGGGGATATTATTTTAAGTATAATTATGTTATGAAAGTATAAAGTATAGTATTAAATACATAAAATAAGGATTTGATTGGTGGAATTAGAATTTAATACGTATATGTATGTATAAAGGTTGGAATTTAGTATAATAAAGTGTATTTTGAGTATGCCCTACAGTTTTATCACCTTTTCCCTTAATAATCCTCTCTTTAATAAAACAAACCACTAATTTCTTATCTTATACCTAAGTGACCGGACCTATACACTCATTCCTCTCTTCTTTCTTCACTTTTCTCTCTTTGTTCTTACACTTCTTCATTTTATCTTAAGAGAAACTGAAATTAGCTTCTTAAATCCTTCATTTCTTTTCAAAAATTCATACATATTACTAAGATCA
>CANYBF010598472.1:0-16443 GCA_948192965.1 Dalechampia spathulata
TATATATATATATATATATATATATATATATACCAAAGAATCACTCATGTTATAATACATGCATAATTAATTCCCAACACATATATATAATATTCATTTACATGAATAAAATCATTCATCTCAAAAACCTTCTTTTCATCATTCCTTCATGCATATCCAATCCAATAAACATTTATCACCACTTCATGCCATAATTTTATTTAATTGCATACTTTATTCATGGTATTTCATACTCTAATTAAACATTCATTGTATATTATGCATAATAAGGTATACATAGAAGGATATTGTGTGTATGTGGATGTGACAGGAATCCCTAGACTATCCCCAGATAATATCAAATTGGTGAAGGAAGATTACAATTTCTTAATGGGTAATGGAGTTTGGAGTTTGCTTAATAGAAAACTATCAGATTTGCTCTACTCAATTCCTGGTAATGCATCAACTATTTATGATATAGGCTCCTTTTAGCTTATTTGTAAAATACCTATAAAATCTGTCTAGGGAGATTCTTTTAGTAATTTACATGTCAACATCACCATAGAATCAAGTGGCATAGCTTTTATGGTATGAATTTGAAAAAGTTAAATCTTAAGTTAACAATGGTCGATACTGTATAACTTTAATAAATATTTCATATTTTTTTAAAAATCAAAAATAATATTTGTATTTATATAATTTTATTATTAAAATTAGTTGTTATAAATTAAAATTATTACTATTATATATAAATTATATATTACAAATTTAATATAATTAGTGTTTTATAAACTTTAATAATTTAGATAATCAAATTATATAAATACTAAACAATTACAGGATTTCGATTAAAAAGTTAAATTATTTGTTAACAATGTGTGATATTTTGTAACTTTAATAAATATCTCATATTTTTAAGAATAATCACAAGTATTATTTTTCTTCATATAATATTATTGTAGAATTCAATTGTTATAAATTAAAACAATGACTATTAAATTATTAAAATAAAATAAAATTAATGTTAATAAATTTAGATTATTTAATAAACTTTTATTTTTTTGAAACTAATTATTTATAATAAAATAATTAATTTTAATAAATTTAGAGAAATGATAAAATATCATTTCATTTGTTTATGTTCCCTCTTATAATATTAATTATAAATTCAAAAGAGATGTGCTCAATCAATCTACTTCGCTTGACTTTTATAGTATGAGTTTGAAAATGTTAATCTATATTTTAATAATGTAGTATATTTCATAATTTTAATAAATATCTTATAAAATATAAAATAATTATTAATTAATAAATATAAATAAAATTAATAGTACTTATCTTTAAATAAAATTGTTAGACCCAGAATTTTGATGTGTGTGTCATATGTGAGTTAATTTAAGTTATTTACCATTTTTAAGTATGTTTTTATGAATGGTATGGGCGTACCAAAATGCTTTGTTGGGTGGTACGGGCATATGGCTGACCGTACCAAGTTAGTGTTATTTGCTTGAGCTTGGTATGAGCGTACCATTGATTGGTATGAGCGTACCATTGCTCGCAGGAGTTTGGTTTATCAGTAAACTTGTTTTGGTATGGTCGTACCATTGGGTGGTATGATCGTATGGTTGCTCGCAGGAAAATTATTTATCAGAAAAAAATATTTTGGTATGGGCATACCAATGGGTGGTACGATCATACCTCATTTCCTTCTCATTTTTCTAAAGTGACTTTTTAAATTGGTACGGGCGTACCATGTTTGGTACGGCCGGACGCGACTTTGTAAAAAGGTTTTAAACCCTTTCTAACGGTTCTTTTTTATATAGAACTTTGATATCTTTCAATCTAATGGCTAGTTTTGTAGAGCAATTGATTCATTGAGCTTCTATCTTCAAGAACAAGTAAGTTTACTTGTATTATTGTATTGTAACAATTGTAAACTCTCAATTGATTGTATTTCCACAATCTAAGAGTTAGGTTTTTATTATTGTGGATTAGAGTGTGATTAATGTGTGAGCATTAAATTGTAATTGAGAGTTTGTAAGGTTGATTATTGTAAAGGTTTGAGTATGAGTCTAAAAACACTGGGGTTTAGGATTCATTTATGGAATCCTTTGTTGTAGTTGATTGATTTTAGTGGAACCCTAAGTTAAGACTTAGGATAAGTGGACGTAGGCAAGAGTTAGTGCCGAACCACTATAAATAGTCGCATGTGTTGCCATGTCTGTAGGGATTTCATTTGGTATCATAGCGTTGGTGCTCATTAGCATTAGAAGTAAAATTCTAGAGCAAAAGATCCTATGGCAACCAGTGAAAGTCAATCATTTACAAGACCCCCCTTTTTTTTATGGAACTGATTATCCATATTGGAAATATCAGATTGAAGTTTTCTTGGATAGTGATGGAATTGAACTATTTGACTTGATAGTGAATGAGTTCTTACCTCCAATAATTACAATTAATGGTGTTATTTCTCTTAAAGCTAGAGAATATTGGACCAGGAAGGAATTAAAAGCAAACTTTTAGAATAAAAAGGTGATGAACATACTGTATTGTGCTATAAGTCATGAGGAATATGGTCGAGTATCACATTTTATCATGGTAAAGCAAATATGGACTGCTTTGGAGACTCATCATGAAGGAACTAATCAAGTTCAAAACAAGAAAATTCAACTATTGACATATCAATACGAGTTGTTCATAATGAATGCAAATGAGTCAATTTCTAAAATGTACAATCGACTCATGGTTATCATAAATGGCCTAATGAAGCTTGGCAAGATGTATCAAAGAGAAGACATTAATAACAAAATCTTGCGGGTGCTGCCTAAGAAGGATTGGGAGGCTAGAGTGACATCCATTGAAGAAGCAAATGACTTATCAGTTCTGTCAACCGATGTACTTCTAAGGAAACTCCTTACACACGAGATTACATTAAAATAAGGAGTTGAGGAAGACAAGCAAAGAGGGATTACACTTAAGGCTTCGAAAGAAGAAGATGCCTCTTCTACAAGCGAAGGGGAGATCGATGATAAAGTAGCTCTCCTTTTTAAATGTGTCAAGAATTTTCTTATGAAGAAGAAGAAGCTTGAAAAGGATAGCAAGAAGCCATTCGAGCAAGAAAGGAACTTCAATCGAAGGAATAATTTTTGAAGGAATTAAGTTGTTTGCTATGAGTGCAACAAGCCGGGATACATGAGGAATGAATGCCCTCGTCTCAATAAACAATCCAAGCCTTTCAAAAAGAAGGCATTGAAGGCTACGTGGGATGATGATAGTGAATCAAATGAGGAAGTGTCCGGTGATGAAAGAGCAACCAATCTTTTCCTCATGGCATTCCTAGATGATGAAGAAAATAATGAGGTAACCACATCATCTCAATCTTATTATAGTAATTATGAACTTGATGATGATGAATGTAGTGCATTAGAAGAAATTTTAGGAAAGTATGAAAACTTAACTAAGAAGCATCAATTACTAAAGGTAAGTTTACATCCATTTCAAAAGAGAAGACCATTTTACAAACTGAATTTGATTCTTGTAAAATAAAACTTGAAAGTCTTGAAAAGGAAAACAAGTTTTTAAAGGATGAAAATGTTTAAGATTTTAAAAGAAAAAGATTTACTGAAAGATAATCTCTCTAGGTTTGAACAAGGTGGTGTTAAAATTGATTCTATTTTGAAACACCAAAAACTTAGTGGTAACAAAGAGGGTATTAGATTTAATCAAAACTCCTCCCACACCTCTAAAAGCACGTTTTTTGTTAAAGCTTCTACTTTAACACAAAAACCAAAGGATGTTAAAAAGAAAAATGTTAATCTTAAAGCAAACAAAATGCATGCTAATGAGGTACATCATTATTCATATTCATGTAATCATAATTATTCTCATACATCCAAAAGGAAATATATGCATAATCATTCTAGATTTAGGAATGTCATATGTTATTATTGTATTAGAAAAGGGCATACAACCAATAGATGTTTCATTAGGAAAATGCATTGTAATAATGATATAAATGCTTTTAACCCCCAAGGACCCAAATACATTTTATCACACCCAGCCCATACCTAGGATGACATGCTTTGGTAGCATGAATACCGATTTCATAATAGGAACCTGATACTCATATCACCAAGGATACCTCGTAGAACAATGCATAAGTTATATGTGTACACGTCCTTGTATATGGTGTGGAAAAATAAAAAATCAATAACCCTAAACATCCAATCATACTGTCACCATGCCACGCAATGGAAATAAGGAGTATATGTTATCATATAACATAAACTATACATGGCCTATAACACTACTCAGTTTATACATCTTAACACCAAAATACGGGACAATTACTGCCTCGACTACTATAAAGCTATAAGCAAAAGAAATCGAAGTGTGCGTCAAGGTCCAGTACCACTTCGAGATTGGTCTATCTCTGCTGATGAGCTCTATTCCTTCTCTGCTCGCTCACCTGAAGGCTCTGAACCTACATTCATCAAATGACAAACACTGAGATAAACTCAGTGGTACTAGTAAACATGTATACACAAACACATAATGCAATACGGTCAAGTCATAAATCACATAGCAATGTATCAACTACCAATAATATAACATTATCATCAAGCATGCAATAAGAATGCAATCATGTGTGCATTCTTCCTCATTCTCATTTTCTAATCACTCTTATTTTTTGATAAATGTGCACATTCCTTTCACACATACTGGGTCCCGATAGGTACCAGTACTCATCTCCCGAAGGAGGTCATATATTTATACGGTGCCCTGCACCTTTTTCCTATAGTAGGTCTCGAGACTCATCTCCCCTTTTAGGAGGTCATTCAACTAAATGATTCCTTAAAGGAATCCCATAAACAATAGTTGACCCAGTATACTCAGAGCTAAGCTTTGCCCTCCTTATTCACTTTCTTTTCTCTCTTCTCCATACTTCCTTCCTCACCATGCATGCCATATACACATCACATACAAGTATGCTTCATACCACAAGAGAATCCACATTAATTCCATGTCAAAGCATAATAAACCCATAAACATCAGTATATCATATCTGCAAATCATAAAACATCGTGCATAGACTTTACTTAAGTACCAAGGTAAGGAAATAAGCCCAACATGCCTAGAAACACAAAACTAGCACAAACCTGAAATCAAACTACTTCTACCGTAGGCTTGTAATCTTGTCTCCACCGATCACCAAGCGTAACTTTTAGTCCTCACTCCTCAAAAGCCACTAAGCACACCTTTCCCAGCTACTAATAAGGGTTTAAGAGGTTTAAAAAGGTTTAAAACTGATAAGGAATGAAGAAACCTTTAATACTTATCCTTTAACTCGTCAAACTTAAGTCACATACGGACGTACGGATCATGGTACGCCCGTACCGAACTAAAACTCCTGACAAGCACACTTTCCTGTGAGGGACGGTATGCCCGTACCATATTTGGTACGCCCATACGTCCACATTCCACCTGACAAACCTAATTTCCTGTGAGTTCACGTACGACTGGACTACCCTTTGGTACACCCGTACGGACTCCAGGAGCCTAACGCCCTGCATCTCCCCTGTTTGGTACGCCTGTACAACCTCTCGTACACCCGTACCACCACTCAAATCTCAACCCATGCCTAGATCAAGGCCTATGCCTCCTAATATTTGCACCAAAACCAATACCACACTAAAGAACACTTCCAAAACATCCTAAACACAAAGCATGATTGTCCCTCATCCATCCAAGAAAACATTCTCCTCAATAAGGTGATAGTAACACCAAGAAAACAAACATACACATATCGCAATACATAAAACATAGATATATATATTTAAATCCATATAACACATACACACATTAATGCAAGACTCCTAGGGTCTCTACCGTGGATGTGACACATTTGGGTACCTGAAAAGAAGTAAATGCATTTATGTTTAACAGGTATGCTTGAGATCCAAGATTAGTGAAAATAAATGGTATCTCGATAGTGGATGCTCAAGACATATGACCGACAATGCAAGCCTCTTCTCAAACCTTGAAGAATATGAGGGAGGTAATGTCACCTTTGGAGACAATACCAAAGGAAAAGTTATTGGAATTGGTAAGGTCGGTAAGGATTCCAACTTTTCTATTAGCAAGGTTTTGTTAGTAGAAGGATTAAAACATAACTTACTTAGCATTAGTCAATTATGTGATAATAGTTTTAAAGTTATTTTTGATCCTAAAGGTTGTTTTGTTTATAGAATTAAGGATGATAAGCTAGTCTTTCAAGGAGATAGAATAGAAAATATCTACATGATTGATTTAGATTCTATTCCTAATAAAAATGTAAAGTGTCTTGTTTCTATAAGTGAGGACTCATGGTTTTGGCATAGAAGGCTTAGACATGCTAGCTTCAAAAACATTGGCGACCTCAGAAAGAACGAACATGTGTTAAGACTTGTAAAGATCAAATTTGCAAAGGACAAGGTGTGTGAAGCTTGCTAAATGGGAAAACAAGTAAAATTCTCATTTAAGGTGAAAAACAAGGTAACTTCTTCTAAACCCCTTCAATTGTTGCATATGGATTTGTTTGGACCAACTAGAGTAGCTAGTTTAGGTGGTATGCATTATGCACTTGTTATTGTTGATGATTACTCAAGGTTTACTTTGATTTCATTCTTAGCTCATAAAGACAATGCATTTAATGCTTTTCAAAATGTAACAAAAAGAATGTAAAATGAAAAAGGTTATTACATCTCTTCAATCAGAAGTGATCATGAAAAAGAATTTCAAAATGAAAGTTTCAAGTCTTTTTGTGATTTGTATGGTATTCATCACAACTTTTCATCTCCTAGAACTCCTCAAAAAAATAGGGTTGTTGAAAGGAAAAACTTAACTCTTTGTGATATGGCATGTATAATGCTTAATAAGTATCAATTACTATCTTACTTTTGGGCCGAAGCGGTCAATACCACTTGTTATGTCATAAATCGAGTTCATTTAAGATCAATTTTAAACAAAACTCCTTATGAGATATGGAATGGTAGAAAACCAAGAATTTCATACCTTAGAGTATTTAGATGTAAGTGCTACATTTTAAATACTAAGGATAACCTTGAAAATTTTGATTCAAAAACTAATGAGGGTTTATTTTTAGGATATGCTACATCTAGCAAATCATATAGGGTGTTTAATAAACGTTCTTTGGTTATGGAGGAATCTATGCATGTTGTTTTTGATGAAACTAACTCTTTTGGTCCAAGAAAGGATAATGTTAATGATGATATAGGAATTTTATTGGAACAAGGAGAAGAACAAGAGTCTCAACAAGAGGCTACACCTAAGGATGTTGACAAGGAAGAAGTGAATGACCTTCCTCCTCACCTAGCTACAACTTAAATTGAGCTTGATCTTCCAAAGGAGTGGAACTTCCCAAAAGGACGCTTAAAGGAGCAAATCATAGGTGAAACATCAAAAGGGATAACAACTCGTTCTAAATTTAAAGATATTCATAACAACCTTGCTTTCATTTCTCAGATTGAACCTAAGAATGTGAATGAAGCCTTAAATGATGAAAGTTGGGTGTTAGCTATGTAGGATGAACTAAACCATTTTGATAGAAATATTGTATGGACCTTAGTACCTAAGCCTAAAGATGCATCTGTTATAGGAACTAGGTGGGTGTTTAGGAATAAGCTTGATGAAAGTGGTGTCATAACTAGGAATAAAGCTAGGTTAGTGGTACAAGGATATTGTCAAGAAGAGGGAATAGACTTTGATGAAACCTTTGAACCTGTAGCTAGATTAGAAGCTATCAGAATGTTATTGGCATATGTATCTCACATGAACTTTAAAATTTTTCAAATGGATGTTAAAAGTGCATTTTTGAATGATTTTATAAATGAAGAAGTTTATGTTGCACAACCCCCCAGTTTTGAAGATTTTGAACTTCCAAATCATGTTTTCAAACTTACCAAAGCTTTATACGGTCTTAAACAAGCCCCTAGAGCTTGGTATGATAGGTTGAGTAGTTTTCTCATTAATCATGTTTTTGAAAAAGGTAAGGCAGACACAACACTTTTTATTACACATTATAACATGATATCTTGTTCAAATCTATGTGGATGATATCATATTTGGTGCTACTAATGAAAAATTGTGCAAAGAATTCTCTAAGTGTATGCAAGGAGAATTTAAAATGAGCATGATGGAAGAATTAAAGTATTTCTTGGGACTTCAAGTCAAACAATGTGAAGATGGAATCTTTATCAATCAAGTCAAGTACACATAAGAAATGTTGAAGAAGTTTGGACTAGTAGATGTAAAATGAGCAAAACTTCAATGAGCACTATAACAAAACTTTCCTTAGATGAAAGTGGCAAACAGGTTGATCAAAAGAAGTATAGAGGTATGATAGGTAGTTTACTTTACCTAACTGCTTCTAGGCCTAATATAATGTTTGTTATGTGTATGTGTGATAGATTTTAGTCATCTTCTAAAGAATCGCATTTATGTGTTGTGAAATGTATTTTCAAATATTTGATTGGAACTATGCATTATGACTTGTGGTATGCTAAGAATGATTCATTTGGCTTGATTGTCTATTCTAATGCTGATTTTGTTGGAAATATGTTAGATAGAAAGAGTACCTTTAGTACTTGTCATTTCTTAGAAAATTATTTGGTTTCTTGGTTTAGCAAGAAGCAAAATTGTGTATCATTGTCTACTGCTAAATCTGAATACATATCCGCAGGTTGTTGTTATACTCAAGTACTTTAGATTCAACAACAATTAAGGGATTACAATGTTTATGTTTCTTGCACCTCCATTAAATGTGATAACACTAGTGCTATAAATTTATCTAGGAATCCAATTCAACATTCTAGAACTAAGCATATAGATATTAGACATCATTTTCTTCATGATAATGTGCAAAAAGGGAAGGTTGTATTAGAATTTGTTGATACAACTTACCAATTAGCATATATCTTTACAAAACCCCTTAGTGAAGAACATTCAAACTTTATCAAACATGAATTAGGAATGATTGATGAATCATTTTTAAGATAGGTATGATTAGTGGACTTGAGAAATTTCAAGAAAAATCAGAAAACTTTTTAAAATTTTTTATTTTTCAGCCCTCGTACGGTCGTACCAATATTGGTACGACCGTACGTGTCTCAAAGGTATTTTTGTTTAATAGATGGTATAGCCGTACGATTTTTTGTATGCTCATACGCTTCCTCTTTCAAAAATTAAAATTTTCAGCTGAAAGCTCTCGTACGGCTATACGCATTACTCGTACGCCCGTACGCGATAATGGATTCCAACCATTTTCAGTTGGTATGGTCGTACGTATTACCCATATGCCTATATGAAATATGAAAATTCAAGGCATTTTTGGGTCGTATGGCCGTACGCCTTGGCGGTACACCCGCACGCGACTTAAAAATCTATTTTTAAACTGATTTTTCACATTCCAACTTCATTTTTCTCTTAATTTCTCTCTCAAATCCTAGCCAAATCCTCTTAAACTAGTTTCAAAACACTCTAAATTTTGTTGCCTGCAATCCTACTCATCATTCTCAGTTTGAATTTCTTCTGTTCTTTCATTTTTAAATTTCAATTTTAACTATTTCATTTCCTTTTAACATTATTTTTAATTTTGATTTTCTAATCATTATAGGTTGTTTTAGCCCTAGGTTCTTTAGAGTTTATTACTTAGGATTGTGTTTAGGTGCTCTGTGTCAAATTTTATTGAATTATGTACAGGTCGAATTTTTGAGTTTTTCAAAATTCGTCGAAACTCTGCCGAACTTGTGAAAATTTTTGATTTTTTATCAACTTATCTGTTTTTACTTATTTTTCATCATGTCTACTCCTGGTGATCATGGTGACTCTGTCACATCCACGTTTGACACCCTAAGGGTTTTGGTATTTTTATGTATGATTGCTCGTATGTATACGTATATGTATACATGTCATGATATGATTGCATGCGTATGTGCTTTGTATTCTGTGACCGTGTGTGCATCGTGATGACATGTACTACTGTGTATTTGTATATATGCTAGATGTGTGCATGATGGCATGCATGTTTGGTAAGTGTTATGGGTGTTTCAGGTGGCTGAGGAGAGTATTAGAGTGTGAGAAGAGGACAATGGAGTGTGGTATGAGTGTATGGGATTCGTATGGGCATACCGAACAGGGGAAGTAAAGGGTCTAAGGCTCCTGGAGGCCGTACAGGCGTACCAAGAAGTGGTTCGGCCGTACGCATGCTCGCAGGAATTTAGGTTTGTCAGGAGAGTTGTGGACGTACAAGCATACCAAATGTGGTACGAGCGTACCATCCCTTACAGGAAGTTAGGTTTGTCAGGCTTTTTAGTTTGGTACGGGCGTACAGGTGGTGGTACAGTCGTACGCGACTTAAGTTGGGCTCTTTAACAGAGAAACCTAAGCATCTTTGCTTATGTTCTTTCACTCTAAACCTTCTAAACATCCCAAAACCCTAGGAAACACCAGTAAAAGGACTTCTAAGCACCGGGATAGTACGAGAGCGCGGAGTAGAGGCTAGAGCTTGTTAGAGACGGGATTACAGGCTTGTGATAACAGTCTTCTTCCTTCAGGTCTGTGCTAGCTTGTATTCGTTTGTGCTAGTGAGTTATGTTTGTGCTATAGTTTAGCTTTTTTTCTTGTTCTACGGCCCTGTAAGGTCTAAAACTGATGCTCGGGGATTGAATCCCCTATGGTTGTGCTTGTTTATGCCATGGATGCTTGTGATTACGGTTGTTGGTTCTGAGAAGGAACGTATGTTGTATTTATTGGTTACGAGAAGGAACGTGCCTTGTGATTATTGGACGTTTGGCTTGTGAGATTGTTATGTGGCTTGTTCATGCATTATGAATGATGTCATAACATATCATTGTGAGGGGAAGAAATAAGGGTGGCGATATGATGGTACGAGATGTACCGAGGTACGAGAGGTACCAGTATCTATCAATTAGGAGGTGAGATGCTCCTACTGGTGCGAGAGGTACCAGTACTAATTGATATGATACGGGAGTGAGATGCTCCCTGAAAAGAGTGCGAGAGGCACCAAACCAAGGGCGAGTGTAAAGTAGTATTGTTGATCATTCATGATCGTGTGATAGGCAGAGATTGCTGGTATGCATGATAGGTAGAGATTGTCGGTATTGCTTGTGATACTGTTGACTGGCTGTGTGCCGTGTGATAAGCTATGTGTCGTATGCTTGGCTGGATGCTATGTGGATTGGTTGTGTATATGTATGACGTATTATATATTCCTAGCACCACTGAGATTCATTCTCAGCATTTATCATTTGATGAACGTAGGTCTGAGTTCAAAGGGTGAGCACCGGGATTAGAGGTACAACAGCTGGTTCGTGTCTTGGACTTCTGGACGGACTCCTGCGGCTTGTATATTTGTGCATAGTCCTTTTGTATTGTATTTGCCAGTATACTAAATGTATTATATAAGAATCCATGTATATATCCAGGGTTTTGTATTTAATTATATATATATCTTTCTGTTATTGGATTTTTATACGAGCATTAAAGTTTAAAATCCCTTGTAGTATAATTATTGTTTTCCTGAGACGGGAAAGCGATGGTTATGCTATGGGATCATGTCATCACCCCTCGGGTCTTAGGTCAGGGTGTGACAGACTCTTCCTCATAGAGAGTCAAATGCACAGTCTCTGCAAGCTCTAGCCCTCATGATGGCGCTACCCCTACTTCTGTAGTTAGGACCTCCATTTTGAGTGAGAAAGTATTCTCTTACT
Source organism: Dalechampia spathulata (assembly GCA_948192965.1). Taxonomy (NCBI): domain Eukaryota; kingdom Viridiplantae; phylum Streptophyta; class Magnoliopsida; order Malpighiales; family Euphorbiaceae; genus Dalechampia; species Dalechampia spathulata. Next base: position 11,769 of record CANYBF010598472.1, read on the forward strand.
CTTGATTTACGTGTCATCCTACTCTCCAATAGATCAGATTGGAGGATGACATTCTGTGATATTTGACCAATGTAGGTTGGTCAAATTTTACCTTCTTACTTAATCATTTTATTCAGTCTGTAGCTTTAGAGTTCCTACAAACTTTTTCTCTGTCTACTTCTTTTTCCTGCACCTTTTGACTTTTAAGGAGACATCATTCTCGCTCTGCCTCCAAGTTTAATGCTCTTTTTGGTTTTCATACTAATGGCATATCGAATGCCAAATCTACAATCTTTGATTACAATTCTTTTTAGGGGGATATCGCCCTCGATACTTCTTTCCACCACTCTTGACAGAAGGCATCTTGCCTTAAATCCTCTGCTCTTTTCTACTGTTATAGACTGATCTCCTATCTTATTTTTGGGAGATCCAAGTCTAATGACACCATCACGGGCATTGACCTTATTTTTCTCTACTGTATGGTCATGGGTACCCTCATTCAGTCTGGACACTGGCTTCAAACCTCTTTCTATGAGGTCAGCATTCAGAAGCAGTATAGCAGGGCTATTTTGTTTGTGGACCTATTATTCATGACATCTGCCAGCAGCTGCACGCCTTTCCCCCCACTCACCCTTCCTCTAGACCGAAAGGTCCTAATCTTGATTTGTCATTCATTGAGCATTCTATGCTCCTTGAGCATACTTTAGATGATGAGTTCGTCATACACCCTGAGTACATTTCTCGATGACTCAATCATCTTCAGTCATTGGGCCTCCCTAATGACACTATTTCTCTCTATAGATGACATGATGTGGAGGTTTATTAGCGCTTGCAGATTCCACTTCTAGATGACACACCTACAAAGTGGCTTGACCCTTCAGATCCATCTGCTGATGCCACATACCAGGTGGCTCTGAGCCCTAAACAACAACATCACTTTCAGGGTGGATCTTCATTATCTACTACTGTTCATGATCCTCCCGCTCCAGCTGCCACTTCCACTATTGCTCCAGCATCTACTGTATCTACTAATTCTATTTCTCAGCAACTTGCTGTTATCATCACTCGACTTGATTGTTTGGATACTCTTGAGTGATGCTTTGACTAGATTGATCAGCAACTCAGACATCTTACTTAGCAGTCAGCCTCTTTTGATCAACGATTTGCTCAGCATATTGCTAATTTTCATGAGTTCCAGACTTCTACCACTAATACTCTGCATTTCATCAATTTTATGATGGAACCTTTTGTTATTCCTCCACTAAGTCTGTCACACCTGGCCTATACCTAGGATGACATGCTCTCGTAGCACAGACAGCGATCCCCGCGAGAGAAAACTGTTGCCTATACCACAAAAGATTCGTTATGAACCGTCGTATGGGGACATACCTCTAGGCTTGATGGTAGTACTATGCAAATAGCGTAATATGGTTATGGAAAACCTGGATTGCTTGGCACGCATACAAACAATGCACATAACCAGAAGTTCTGGAATTCTAACTATATATATATATATATATATATATATATATATATATATATATATAACTTTGTAGGGTTTATTACATATATGTACGTGCATACAATAACCACCAAAAGCTGTATATCTACTGCCTCACTAAACTACATAACAAAAAGGATCGAAGTGTGCCAGGAGCCCCGTACCACTTCGAGATCCACTTATCTCTGCTGACGACCTCTACTCCTTCCCTGCTCGCTCACTCGAGGGCTCTGAACCTACGTTCATCAAATGAAAAATGTTGAGATAAACTTAGTGGTGCTAGTAGACATGAATCAGGCATAATACAAAATATGGTCAACTCATTCATCACGTATCAACATCGTATAACAGATAACCTAACGGTATTAACAGAGTATACATTCAAGTATCGTAAATTAAGAATGCAAGTATACATGTTTCCTTCTCCTCCTTGTCTCTCATTCACTCTGATTTTCATGTATTTGTGCACATTCCTTTCGCACATACTGGGTCCCTGTAGGTACCGGTACTCGTCTCCTGAAGGAGGATTACGTCACTGTAGGGCGCTCTGCACCCAAATCTTATTGTAGGTCTCGAGACTTATCTCCCTTCCCGGGAGGTTACTTATCTAATGATTCCTGAAGGAATCCCATAATCATTATTTGACCTAATATGCCCAGAGCTGAGCTCTACCCTCAACCTTCGTTTACTTTTCTCTTCTTCACCTTCATCCATCATCACTATGCATGTTATGGATACATCCAAGTAAATAAGTTCCATAGCATAAGAGACTTCACTTTCATTCCATTCAAATTACCAGAGCAACATCAATCCATGTATACTAAATGTAAACATCAACATATTATAGCAAAGAATAAACCAAGACATGGTCATGAAAGATAAAGCTAGCATAAACCTGCCAATCAAACTACTCCTGGTGTAGGCCTGTAATCCTGTCTCTACTAGTCTCTAGCTTCAATCTCTTGTTTCCACACCTTCTAGATGCTTAAGAACTCTAACTGAAATGTTTGGCAGGGTATAGGAGGGTTTTAGCATAAGAAAAGGGGTAGGAACTAAAGAAAAACGTTAAGTCATAACCGTACGGGCATACCAAATTAAAGCTTCTGATGTACACAATTCCTGCGAGGGACGGTATGCCCGTACCCCATTCGATACGCCCGTACGTCCACCAATTTCCTGACAACCCAAATTCCTGCGAGTTTGCGTTCAGCCGTACCACCCTTCGGTACGCCCGTACGAACTCTAGGAACCAAAAACCCTGTACTTCCCCTATTTGGTATGCCCGTACGGTAATCCCATACGCCCGTACCACTACCCCAAGTTCAACCTATGTCTCCTCTACTAGGTACCTATATCAGTCTCTATCTCAAACTACACTTACAACTCTTCCAATATCTATATGCACCTAAACACATAGGATAGTCGTCCCTCATCCAACAGAGAAGACACGCTCTCGATAAGGCGACGACAACACAAGCAAAACAAGTAAATACATACGTAAATATCCATACAAAACTCTCAATACATCCATACAAAATCCATACATGTCAAGGACTAATGCAATCCTACCATTCATCTACACATACACACACAAGTGTACAAGACTCCTAGGGTCTCTACTGCAGGTGTAACAAAGTCCACCTACTCCTTAGGACCCACAGTGATCATTTTGATGTTGTCAAAGGGGGAGATGTTTCATACTTCAGGATATTGGAGATTTAGATTTTAATTTTGATTTTCATTATTGTTATTTCTTTTTTGTTGTTCTAATCATTGTATTGGACATCTTTTTGAGTTTATATTTATATAGCATATGATGTTTATTCAGTTCATTATCCTGTTATATTTATTTTCATTGTTGCTTATTATCATTTATTTTGATTACAACTAATATGGATAATGCTCTGATTATATCACTCTGTCTATGTTGATCATGTAATTATATGTATTTCTCTAATCATTTGATTCTGTTTATTACTCTGATCATATGTTATATTATTTATTTATTCTGATTTCTATATTTTCTCCTTTCCTTTATGAGTGATTGATTACTTATAAATTCATAGCATGAATTCTAAAATAAAGGGGGAGATTTCTAAAATTTTTCAAATCAAAATTTTATTTAAACATGTTTGTGCAAATTGAACTTAAGTTGATTGCCAACATCAAAAAGGGGGAGATTATTAAACCCAGGATTTTGATGTGTGTGTCACGTGTGAGTCAATTTAAGTTTATTTACCATTTTTAAGTATGTTTTTGTGAATGGTACGAGCATACTTGTTACGCCCGCGTCTAGGACCCTAGTAGTTTGTATGTATGTATGTATGTATATATGTATATAGACATGTATATATATGTATGTATGCAATGGATGAATATGATGTGATGATGTTTATATGGAAATGCATGTTAATGGAAGTGAGTATGTTGTGGGTTTTGTGTTTATGCTTGTATGTGTGGTTATAATGTGATGTGTATGTGCCTTTAGGTTTGCTTGTGTGTCGTCGCCTTATTGGGAAGCGTGTCTTCTCGGTTGGATGAGGGACGGCGTTGATATGAGGTTAGATTGTGTTTGGAAGTGTGTTTAGGGTTGCTTACGCATTGGGACAGGTTCCGGGCGAGCTAGGCATGCCAATAGGCATGTATTGCATTTTTAGGGTCTGGTACGGGCGTACGGTTTGGCCATACGGTCGTACGAGACAGAGGAAATCAGGGATTTTGGCCTCGGGAAGGTGTACGGGCGTACCAATAGGTGGTACGGCCGGACGCCAACTCGCAGGAAATCAGGTTTATCAATCAAGCTCGCAGGAATTAGGGCGTACAGGCGTACCAAAAGGTGGTACGGCCGTACCGCAACTCGCAGGTTTTTGGGTTTGTCAGGCTTTTGGTGTCGGTACGGGCGTACCAATATCCGTACGGCCGTACGTGACTTTACTTTGACTTTTTAAGCAAGAAATAGAACGGTTTCCCATTAGTTTTCTTCCCTTTTCTTCAGCTTAAACCCTACCAATTATCCCTTTTAGTGGTTCTAAACCTACTGAACGTTAGAGGGCGCGTGATAGAAGTTAGAAGGTGCTAGAGTTGAGGCTAGAAGCTTGAGCAAGAGCTTACTTGGATTAGAAGGTTTGTGCTAATGTTATGCTATTGATTCTTTTATGGCTTCTTTTGCTATCCTAGCAAGTAAATGAGGTCTTT